>JAKCPI010025948.1:0-13718 GCA_023213315.1 Euborellia annulipes | reverse complement strand
TGATCGATCCAAAGTTTTTGACCTCGAGGATTCTATACAACTTGGGGGGAAATGGGGGAGGGGATTGCAAAAACCTCAAAATTTTTTCAGTTTTTATTTTGTTTTCTATCTCGAAAACTAAGTATATTTTGTGCAGCAAAGTTGTAGTGCATTAAATTTGCTAAAATTTGGTTGATAAATCGAGACATGTAGACCCAATATTAACCGAGATAGGGCCGATCAAAGTTAGACCAAGCTTCTCGAAATGTAAAACAAATAGAAAATTCGTTCGGCCGTATATCGGTTAATATTGAATTTACATGTCTCGATTTATCAACCAAATTTTAGTATTCTACAATTTTGTTGCGAGATATAAGCGAAAAACTGAAAAATGTCCAAAGTTTCTCGAAATGTGAAATAAATTTGAAACTTTGATTGGCCGTATTTCGGTTAATATTCGGTCTACATATTCGTTTTATCAACCAAATTTCAGCAAATTTAATGCTCTACAACTTTTGTAATGTATTATATTTGCCAAAATATGCTTAGTTTAGGAGAAAAACTTTAGGCGAAAAACTGAAAAAAGTACACAAATTTCGTGTGTCCTAGTTTGAGGAGGGGACTCCCTCAGCACTGACACCTTTCGATGGAATCTTCTTTACGTCCCTTCCACTGGACGGGATGTCACAGCAACTCCCTCTCCTCGTAGAGGTTGCCTGGGGGCTATTGTGGTAAGATCCAATATTCCAATCCAGGGCTTGCTTGAGGATTTGTTTACATTAAATAAATATTTTTATTTAATGAAAAATCCCGCACGCCGCAGGATTTGAACGCGGATCTTCTTTGTAGAAGCCGTATACTATGCCGAGGACTTTGGCCAATAAATTAACGACTTTTACTTTCCAAAATGTCGAAATACAATTTGTATAATATAATATAATGTTATTAAATTTAAACTTTCTACCGTAGGCTCTAGTTGAATCATTTAGTATATATAGAAAGGTAAAATACACTAGGTTATGTGTTTCAAGGTATTTTATCAACTTCATTTTAATTAATAAAAAACCTTGAAACATATAATCTAGTGTATTTTACCTTTCATATATCATATAAATATGTCAGCTGCTCTGAAGAAGACTCGAATATAGAACCGAAACGTCAGATAAATGATTATAGTTGCATTTTCTCATTTTGTTGCTATCCTCTATTAGTGTGTTTTACAACAATTTGTATATTGATGCCTTGAAACATACGAAATAAATGTGTTATTTATGTCAAGCCATCAAGTTCTTAAATGGACATTTTGTCATCTTAATTAATAACGCGATCCCCCCCTCCCCTCCGCCTTTAAATTCTAATCATATTGGAACAATATAAAATTAATAAATGGCAACCGGGAAACATATGTGACTCATTTTCTCTCTATACTGATGAAATGTTTAACTTAATAGTGTTTGTTCAAAGGGCCATTGAATGAGAGGGGGAGGGGGGTTGACTAACTTAGGGCGTGGCTTTAAGTCTAACTTTTGGGCGTTACAGAGAGAGATGACGATGAGGAGGAAGGGGATGGGAGATGCTGGGGGGGAAGGGGGATGGGAGGCTCAGCTTTATCGCAATTGGAATTATTTCATCTCTTTTATATGCCAACAAACGAAGATGAGATAAAATATATATATATAATTTTTTGAGACTATGTCTGTGTGTGTGTTATATAAAATCGTGATTGTATGCCAAGAGCGAAGAGGTAATGGAGGCGGCGAGAGGGTGGGGGGGGGATCAAAAAAGAAAAAAAAAAAAAAAAAAACCTCTGTGATGCCTGCCTGCCCCTGATGTGAACGAGCGCCGCGCGCTCTACGGTTTCTGAATAGAATCGAGTAATGAAAATTATGCATTAGTTCATATTCTGCTTAAAAAAAAAAAGAAAAAAGTGGAAAAAAAAGATCTACTGATGGAATCGGCTTTATATGGAGGTGAGGGGTGGAGGAGGGAGGGAGGGAGGGTTGAAGATTCTCAACCCCCTCCCCCCCTCTTTACCTTTTTTTCAACTCATCTCCCAATTCTATTCTACTACTCACAAAGCATTTTTACTTTTCATTTAAATTTTTTTATATTTTGAACATTCTATTATTTTTTTTTTTTTTTTTTTTTTTTTTTTTGTAAACAAAAATTGAAGGGAAATATAAAGAATGTGAGTGTATTAACACTTCATGTCCAATGTAGATGCACTTTAATTAAATATTAAGCATTTTTGTAGGAGGCTCGCTGGTGTAGTGGGCTAGGATGTCGGCTTCTACAAAGAATATCCGCGTTCAAATCCTGGGCTTGAGCGATTTTTTCATTAAATAATAATAATAATGTAAACAAATCCTCAAGCAAGACTTGGATTGGAATAGTGGATGCTACCTCAATAGCCCTCAGGCAACTCTACGAGGAGAGGGAGTTTACTGTGACATCCCGCCCTGTGGAAGGGATGTAAAGAAGGTTCCCTCTTCAGTGCTGAGGGAGTGCCTCCTCGAACTTAGACATCCCGTCCTGTGGAAGGGACGTAGGATCCCTTTCAGGGATGGATTTTTCGAAAGGAGTAGGGTACACGAACTGGGACATCCTCCATAGCATAGAAGAGGTTGGATAAAAGGAACCAGAAATAAGGATTAGTTCACTAGCTAGAGACGATAGCAGGAGGAGGAGTTAGGGATAGGAAATAATGTAATTTATGCCTGGACCCCTATATGTATATTTATATAAATAACGGTTATCGTAAATGTCTTATATGGCCTGAGTTGCCGAAAAGACAGTGTGAATGTGTGTGTGAGTGTGAGTGTGAATGAGGAAAAAGTGTGAATGTATTAAAAAAAAAAAAAAAAAAAAATAATGTAATTTCTCCGGGGTGCCGGTAGATAGCTACACTGTTAAAAATTTTCAAGAAAACTTAATATACAAGTATAGGAACTATTTATGAATATATATGAGAAAGTTCAATTTGTTGCCAACCTAACAAATTTCTTGTATATTTTAAAATTAATTATTTTGGTAAAAATTGTTAATTTTAATTTTTATAGCTATTTAGTTGAATTACTTTATAAAAATTATTTAATTAGTATGATTTTAATATACTTCATAAATATTTAAATAGTTTAGAGCGCGAATTTCAAACCAGAATTTAATGAATTTAGATTTGTGAAATAAATTTTAAAAGAATAATTTCAAGTTTCCTTAAAATAATTATAAAATAATATTAATAAAAATTCCTTGAGGTAGTCGAGTTATTTGAGAACGTTTAGACCAGGGATTCTCAACTTGTCGCGGTACACTTTTAACGATTTCAAAATTTGGCGGCACACAAAGAAAAAGATAAGTTTAAAAGTTGGTAATTTGTTCATAAACTTTTATATTAATTTTATTTCATATCCTGGGTATATTAATATTAAATCACCGAAGTATATGAAAAATGATTGAAAATTCATTTCTTTTTTTACAGTGTACTTATAAATTTTACATCTTGAATTCTAATATATAGGCGAAAACTAAATATATGTCGACACGAAAAATCTGGTGAGACAAGCACAGAACACATCTTTCTCTTGCCGAAGGGTAAGAGAAAGTTGTGTGCTGTGCGACTAGTCATACCAGATGTTTTAGTTGAATTAAAATTTTTCTCTTAACGGTGAATAAGCAATACAGGAAAAGAGTTTCTTATTATTAGAATATTTTCCTTTTTATGTTAATATATTAACAAAAAAAGATGTTATGTTAGATAACCTTGAAATTTTTAAATTTAAAATGATAATTTCCAATGCAAATATGAAAATCGAAATAGGAATTGTTTATCGAGATTCCTCCTCCACCCACACTCCTCACCTAAACACTTTCGCCCATATGTCTCAAGGTTCAACATTCTTTCAAATAAAAAAAAAAAAAAAATTATCATCACCGTGTATGTGTGTGAGGAAGTCGCCAACTCACCTTGACCAAGGCCAAGATCTGGAACATTCTGATGATCAACGGGTCCACAAAGATTGCATAAGAAATGA
The DNA here is from genome assembly GCA_023213315.1 of Euborellia annulipes. NCBI lineage: Eukaryota > Metazoa > Arthropoda > Insecta > Dermaptera > Anisolabididae > Euborellia > Euborellia annulipes. The sequence goes on along the minus strand of JAKCPI010025948.1, from coordinate 9,708 downwards.
CGATCTGGGGGGGGGGAGACAAAAGAAAAAAAATTTAGTTTTTAGAACCAAATTATTTTAAAAAATGGCTTGTTTACAAAGTTCTTTTACTAAGAGCTAGTAGTCACGTGAAATGAGTGTGAGATTTTTTTTATTTTTCTACATGAGCCGTTATTGGATAGAAAAAATAAAAAAAACTTATGATGAAATCACTTGATGAAGCAGGAATTGATTTAACGAGATTCAAATTCAGACTCAAGACAAAACTTTTCTTTTTAGTTGTAAACTACAAGGCACCTAATCGGCTAAAAATCATAATTTAATTCTGTGACTGTACACTGTTAAAAATTTTCGAGCCATATTCATACACTGTATAGGAAGTCTGTTACACAAACTGTTTATGAATATTCAATTTGGGTATATGAGAAAGTTCATATACCAAAAATGAACTTTCATATTCAGGTATATGAAAAAATTCATTTTCGGGTATATGAATAAATTCATTTTTGGTATATGAAATTTAAATTACGGGTATATGAAAAAATTCTATTTTCGGGTATATGAATAAATTCATTTTTGGTATATGAAATTTAAATTACGGGTTTATGAGAAATAATATACTTTTTTGTGAAAAATGAAAGTAGGAGAACTTTTAATTATAGACCACATATTTGTATTAAATATTTATTAAAAAATATATAAATACTGTACAAATATATTTATTTTTAATAAATATTTAATACAAATATGTGGTCTATAATTAAAATTCTCCTAATAATATATTTCCAAACCACAAAAGCTTTAATAAACAAAAATTAAAGTCCTTACGAGTTTATAGTTTTGAGGGAAAGTGAGTGGTCTAGGTGAAATAATAGTTTTTTTTTTAATTATTTTCTTTTTTATTTATTAAAAAAAAATTATATTATATTAAAATATACAATTTTTACTAAATAATAAAACAAATTAAAGTATTAAAATAATAAATTTGTATCAAAAAATAAATTTTTATACATTTCCAAAGTAAATTTAACACAAATACAAATCATTTTAATTATTTAATACAAAAAATATGTCGATTTTCATCTTCTTTGAAGAAATCCTGGTTTTATTCCCTGCTGGAGTATTAACTAACCTCACCTGAAAAAAGACAAACTAATTGATTTGAAATTGAGAAAAAAAAAAATTTCAATGAAAAAATTCCAATTCAATACTTACGATTTTGTTAGTAAAATGTTCCAATATACTGATTAAATATTTATATTTCATTTTAAAAATAATAATACACGTTCAATTATCTATGCGTTAAATCAGCTACTTCAAAAACAGAATTTGCTGGCAACCAGGGGTTGGCAAGTTTTATCCCGCCGAGTATAATGCACGGTTTTATACATGTATAAAAACTATCGCGGATAAAAACTAGGCCGATGTATAAAAGGTATAAAACTGTAAAAAACCAATTCTCTCACCCTGAAAAAACAGCTTAAAAGCTTTTTCATATTTTATAATGTTCTAAAGCATTGACGATGTTGTTTGCTTTTTATTTAGTGAATAATATAATCAAAATGTTAATAATTGAAAAATGGAAATTTTATTTGAACTTCCTTTCTCGTCGGGTTTTTGCGCATGCGCATCAAGTTTTATACATTTTATACATTTTAATACATTTATACAAGTTTTATCCGCAATTTTTTGTATAAAACTTCAAAATTGTGTATAAAACCCAACTCTGGTGCCAACCTAACCAATTTTTGTATATTTTAAAATTAATTATTTTGGTGAAATTGTTAATTTTAATTTTAATATTTTATTAACTTGGATGAGCCAAATACACCCCAAGGGAAAAGAAATCAGAAGGCAGTAATATTTTAGCTAATATTTTAATTTAAAAGTAATAAATATGGGGTCACCAATTTTTTCGAATCAAAACATACAGGTTGAATGAATATATAATTTAAATGGTTTATACAGTAAAGATTATTGGTGTGAGAAGGAATCAATTGCAGAGCACTGAATATAAGTTAAATGAATAGATTAAAAAAGTTTATAATAATTGCAAAGAAGTAGAAAATAAGTAAAGTTATCTCGTTTGGGAAGGAACTTAGCTTGAGGCCGTTGTTGATCACAATCGGAGGTTCAATGCTGGCTGGCTTCCTGAAGCTCCGATGGCTTCCGATAACCACAACAATGGAAAGCAGGACAAAAATGAATAAAAGTGGAAACGTTTCCCAATGATGTTGGAAACGTAAAAATCTCCCAACTCTGGATATTCAAATATACTTTTCCCAACGAATGGAGGGAAATAGGCGAATCAGAAACCGTATTAAAAACGGAATAAAAAAGGTATATTTAAAGAAAATTGAATACCAAAAAAAAAACCTGAAAACAAGGGGAAATAATTAATTTACTTCACAATGAATTAGGGAAAATATCAATCGAACAAACTTACCCTCTTTAGGGTTTTCTTTAATTAAAAATAAATTGTATCTCCATGAGATACCAATATTCTTCCCTGCTGGACCAAATCCAGATGAAGAAAACTCAAAATAAACGAAATAATTCTCCTAAATTGGAGATGCGAGCCGATGCGCCGGAAGTCAAAAGAGAAAGAGAATGGCTTCCTTATTCGCGGCATAGACAAAGAAAAATAAAAGATGCGACAAAACGCGAGCAAATGAATGATGGCGCGTCGATCGGCGGAAAATAGAAAACGTACATTTTGGCCAAAACATAGCTATTTAGTTGAATTATTTTATAAAAATTATTTAATTAGTATGATTTTAATATACTTCATAAATATTTAAATAGTTTAGAGCGCGAATTTCAAACCAGAATTTAATAAATTTAGATTTGTGAAATAAATTTTAAAAGAATAATTCCAAGTTTCCTTAAAATAATATTAATAAAAATTCCTTGAGGTAGTCGAGTTATTTGAGAACGTTTAGACCAGTGATTCTCAACTTGTCGCGGTACACTTTTAACGATTTCAAAATTTGGCGGCACACAAAGAAAAAGATAAGTTTAAAAGTTGGTAATTTGTTCATAAACTTTTATATTAATTTTATTTCACATCCTGGGTGTATTAAAATTAAACTACGAAAAGTATATGAAAAAAGAAGGAAAATTCATATTTTTTTTAAAGCGATACTTATTCATATACTTGTATATTAATTTTAGCTCATATCCTGGTCTATTAAAATTAAACCACCAAAGTTTATGAGATATGAATGAAAATTCATATTTTTTTTTTTACAGTGTAGGCTTAAAGCCAAAAAAAATTAAATCTAGCCACTTGGGTGCCGGACACTAGAGTCATCGATTCACTCTGGTTGTCTCTGACGTCCAAGGGCGGATACAAGGGGGGGGGTAAAAGGGGGCAATTACCCCCCCCCTGAGATTTGAAAAAAAATAGCTTTTTTCGCAAAAAATTTATTTTTAACGTAAAATTTTAAAAATTAATACTTAAAAATTTGATTTGTATTTATATTCTGACAAACAAGTACAGAATGCGCCTTTAAATTACCGAAATTAAGAAAAAATGTGTACTGTGCGACGAGTCACACCAGATTACCCCCCCCTAGAAACACCTCTGGATCCGTCCTTGCTGATGTCACAGACACAATCGCAATTGATCTCTTCGATCAAGAAAAATGTATTTATCCCAATAAATAATAATGATAAAGATGGAGTCACGATTCAACGTTTCGCCCTGAGGTCTAGGCCATCTTCAGCAGCGGCGTAGTGAGCTTAACTCGCGCCCGGAGCACAATACTTTTTATATGTAAAATATACAAAATTATTATGGGGGCGGTATAATATAACTCGCCGAAAATTAGAGCATTGGTTGAAAAAAGTAAAAAGTCGCCGAAAACAAACTCGCCAAAAATCCGAAAAGTTCCAAAATAAAAGATTTTTAAAAATCTGGTGTGACTGTCCCACCAGATTTTTTGTGTCGACATACGTATATATAGTTTCCGTCGATATATTAGAAGATGTAATGAAATTTATAAGTAGGTCTCGGGCCCTCGTGCTTGGTCTAGTGGCTAGCGTGCTGGCCTTCTAAACCAAGGGTCAGGGGTTCGGATCCCAGGCAGTAGATGATTTTATTTAAGCCATTTGGCATCCAAAAAACTACTAATAATTTACTGATGTTAATTTTTTTAGGTTTTTTTCAATTTTCTCTAAATTCGCTTCAACGATTTTGATTAAAATTCAAAAATCAATTATTTTTTAAATGTTTTTTAAAATGTTTATTCTCATATATCGACGGAAACTATATATATGTATGTCGACACAAAAATATTTTATTTTGGAACTTTTCGGATTTTCGGCCTTTTTTTCGGCGAGTTTGTTTTCGGCGAGAATTATTATATAACACTGACACTAAATTTAAAATATATTTTCCAGAAATCAATTATAATAAAAATAAAAAATTATTCAACAATTTTTTGTTTTGCGGACCATTTGGCGCCCCTTTGTGAGCAGCGCCCGGGGCATGATGAACCCCCCTTGCCCCCCCCCCCCTCGCTACGCCACTGATCTTCAGAGCCGGCTGGCAATAATCAAATAAGTGGATATTTTAAAGACAAAGCGACAGCAATTAGCATGTGGTCTGCTCACAGTAAAACGTAAAGAAATGATCGGAATTGATCGAAAACGATAGTCTCGTTCAGTACGTTTTGGAGTTATGTAAATAAAACACACACATTGGTATATAAGAGACATAAAATGCGCTCTAGTTAGACACTTTGTGACTGTTTGATTATTCATTTAAAAAAATGGAGGAATTTTATTAATTTAAATTTATTCCTAATAATTTACGATAATTTGAGCATTTTGACAAAATAGAAATTCCTTTTTAAGCGAGTCATGAATAAATAAATAAATAAATCAATGGAATGACAAGGTGAGGGTGATTTGCTTTATATTTATGCTTCTCCCCTTTTCTCTCTCTCTCTCTCAATTATTTGTCGTCATTCATTTGTGACATTGACAATGTCGTTTAAACGAGTGACGTCACACACATGTCCAGTACCGTTGGCTTTCTTTCTTTTCTTTCTTTCTTTCTTTCTTGCATACTCCCCCAAATGTCATTCATTGTTTCAAAATGCAATTGAACCTTGATAGAGATACTATCAGCAACCTGTCACTCAGCGAGTTTTTATCTGATACGCTAATAAGAACAATTTTTTGGTAACGTTTGGTATACGAGGTTAGCACGCTAGCCCCAACACCAAGCCCCGAGGGCTATACGAGGTTAAGGCTGATATATTTGAATTCAATATGTGAAATCTATAAACATTGATATTTATTTATATTTTGTTACCATGGCAACCATTTCTCCTATCTTTCCTATGAAGTGCAAGAGTAAAGTGTGCTACAAACAATTTTGAGAGCAAAATGAGAATATACAATTGAAAGAGCATCTAAAAAATAATTGATTTTTGAATTTTGATCAAAATCGTTAGAGCGAATTTTGAGAAAATCTAAAAAAGCTGAAAAAGTACATCAGTAAAGTACTAGCACTCTTTGGCCGATTTTGATCAAAAGCTTATTTTCATGCCTCAGGTGGCTGCCTATTTTAAATATAAAATTTCAAACTCGAAGCTCAATTCCTTTATGCTTTAAATTAAACACAGACACACAGACAGGCGGACAGACGATGTTTCGAAAACAAATTTCTTGGATTCAGGGGACCTCAAAACGTGTATATCCATCAAAATCTCGACATCGAATTTTTGACATGAATCCAATACTTTTTCTCTCTATATATTAACATATATATAGAGGTAAGAGAAAGTAAAATAAATTTCTTGTAATTAAGCCAACTCTCAACTGCGCCGTTATGTCGATTGTGGAATTGATCTTGTTGTTTGTTTGCAAACAATTCATTCCAAGGAATGAGCGAGTAATTAACAATTCAACAAAAAGGATCTCTCTCCTCTCTCTCTCTCTCCTTCCACAACTTGGAGAGATAAGTTCAATGTCAGCAGTCAGGTGTGAATAAAATAACTCTTTCAATTAGGCGCTTTTCACCTTCTGTTTTTAATACCGCACACGAATTTGAATGTATTCTTAATCATACCATTAAATTTATTACGTAAATATTTGCATATTTTAAGTACATTGAACCACTAATCGCCTTGGGAGATTAAATGCAATTAGATATCAATAAAACTTGAATGGAATATCATTTGGCATTTTACACATTACTTTAATGTTTCTATATAGACCTATGAAAATAGAAAATTTTAATATCATTTAATCTTTTAGACTCATTTATCATCATATTTTCTTAAGGTGCGCGTCTCAGGGTGCTAATTTTGGGAGATTGCGGTCACAATTTTGAAGCTATCGACTTAAAATTTTTTTAAAATTAAATCTATTTAAAATATCTACAACTTACAGAAGGCCTTTTTTTTTTGATTTTTTGAAAAAAAAAAAAAAATTTTTTAGATTAATCACAATAAATAAAAGATATTTTAAAAAAATTCGCTCTATATCTTGTAGATAATTAAATTAGTAGGCCTAATCATTGTGTTAAAAAATAATTAATTTTTTTGCTTTTAATTAATTAGCTGGATGTTGAAAATAAAATGGAATAAATCCCTTGTATTCCTATGGGAAAAACTAACGCCATCTCTTGCAGCCTCGAGTAACTCGGTAGTTAGTCGTGTCCTAACGGCTTTTCGAGACGCGCACCTTAAATAGAATACCTAGTAGAATTTAATGTCAACTGTGTTTTGTAGTGCAAAAGCCCTCTTCCGGGGGAACAGATACTGTTCTGTTTGTGAAGGTAGCAACTTCATAGAGACATCTTATAGGCCTAGCCCCGGCCAGTGGTAAAAACATTTTATGATAAAGAAGTGAGAACTTTCCTTGGGTATATGGATAGCGCTGAAACCTGACTTTGATAGCTATTTTGTTCATTATTTCGTTCAAAATTAATAGATTTTCAAAAATTAATGATTTTTTAGAGAAGTTGCAGAACTATAGAATATCGTAAATATATGTTTTTTTAAAGTGAAACTTTTATTTGATCCTCTCAAATTTTTTCGCTTTTCTATCAGCATGACGCGTTACAGGCCGTGACGTCATGTCACAAGCCGTGACGCCATAATAGGAAAGTTGAAATTTAATATATATAAAAAAATAATTGTAAGATTTAATTATTCAATTTTTAAATTGATAAAATATAATTTTTAAAATAATTTTAGCTCTCGGGGCTTGGAGTAGGGGTTAGCGTGCTAACCTCCTATACCAAACGTCGCGGGTTCGCACCCTAGGCAGTCCGATGATTTTATTTAAGCCATTTGGACCCCAAATAAATATATATTATTAAATAACGGTTATTGTCAAAGTCTTAAATGTATATTTTTCTATTAATTAATATTGTAACAACGAGAAGAGAGATGTGATAAGGGCGCGAATTAAAAGAATTGTCTGTCACGTTCTGTCAACTTTTTGTATCGATCGAATTGTTTTGTCACCCTCTCGTAAATGATCATCTCTCTCTCTGTCTGTCTGATCATGTTCTTCTCATCTTGAAACGGAACGATTGCATCTCTCATGAAAAGGCGTCGAAATGGAAATACAATGGACATGTATCTACCTGCCTCTTAAGCCGTAAAATCGGAAAAAGATTATTTATTCACAATACTAGAATACTCCTTGTTTGTAAAGAGATGGAGAAATTATAAAGAAAAAAAAAAAAAAAGATAAAATGAACACCCGGAATAAAAAGACAGCCGACACAAAGGGCCTAGGCACCTTGATGGGGAGGAAAATTACAATTCTTTTTTTTTGGATTTTATTATTATATGTGATGATGAAGTTTTTTTCTGTGGAAAGGGTAAGAAATTTCGCTTTTTTAAAAAGTCCATTCCGAGCAAGGATTATATTATACTAGCCGCTCCGCCACCGAAGGCGCCACCCCCTCCACTCTGGCTCGGGTCCGCTTGTGGCGGACCCTCGCCTTAATCAACTCGTTTCAGGGAATTAAAAATAAAAATACATACATATTAAATGATAACACTCTCTTATCTTATAAAGGATATATATGTATACTCGTACGGTGTATGTTGTAGCTGAATGTCCGTCTGTCTGTCAGTCCATCTTTATCCAATCCGAGCCCCATCCCCGAACTCTCTAATGAAAAAATTATTATTATTATTTGAAATTCCTATCGGGATCCCCGTTTATTTCCTCCGAGGTGCTTTCGTGTACGAAGACACACACCTCAAACCCAACCGGCCCCGTGAAGTTTCATCATTTCCTATCTCTAACTCCTCCTCCTGCTTTCGTCTCTAGCTAGTGAACTAATCCTTATTTCTGGTTCCAGCCGGCTCCTTATATCCAACCTCTTCTATGCTATGGAGGATGTCCTAGTTGAGGAGGGACTCCCTAGCACTGACTCCTTTCAAAGAATGCATCACTGAGAGGGAGCCTTCTTTACGTCCCTTCCACAGGACGGGATGTCACAGCAACTCCCTCTCCTCGTAGAGTTGCCTGGGACTATTGTGGCGAGATCCAATATTCCAATCCAGTGCCTGCTTGAGGGTTATGTTTACATTAAATAAGTATTTTTATTTAATGAAGGAATCCCGCACGCCCAGGATTTGAGCAGGGATCTTCTTTGTGGAGGCTGACATCCTAGTCCACTACACCAGCGAGCCTCCTCTAATGAAAAAATAAAAAAATTTTATTATATAACAATTTTTATTATTTTTTTCATTTGAGAGATTTAATTATTTTAATTAATTTTAATTGCCTTTTTCCTTTGATTTTTAATTTCTCATAAGGCAAGACAAAACTTCCAATTCTGAATTTTTTTGCGCTTCCCCTTTTGAGAATTTGGGAATCGGAGTATATTCCTGGACTCTCCATAACGTCCTGTATAAGACCGCAAAATTTTCTTTCAAAATTTCAAAGGAAAGTTGGTCAAACAGAGCGTGACAAACAGACGGACACTCCACTATTATATACTGTATACACCGGGGTACATACATGTAGATCATTGGATTACAAACTTTCAAATTTAAAATGAAAATTGCCAAGTGATTAGGAGGAGGTGGAGAACGGAACATCAATCGATCGGGAATTTCTCTCTCTATCGAGATGAATGCATTTTTAACCTTGTCTCCTATTGAAAGCGAGTAAATAAATAAGTAAAGTGATGTCGGGCGCTGAGAACCTTGCAAGTTGTCGTTGGGAATGAAGACGATGACCACCAGACGAGGAAATACTTGGTAGAGAGGGCTTTCGATTACCGAAGGTAAGAAAAAAGTTGTCTGTTGTGCGACTAGTCACACCAGATTTTTAGGACGACATATATTTAGTTCCCGGCAGTACGGAACATTTGAATTCAAGATGTAAAATTTATAAGTATGGGAAAATATTTATATTTTTGTTACCATGGCAACCACATTTCTACCAATTCTTTCCTATGAAATACAAGGTAAAGTGGTCTTCAGAAGAGTTCAATCGCAAAATGAGAATATACATTTGAAAGAGCATCTAAAAAATAATTGATTTTTGAATTTAAAAAAAAATCGTTGGAGCGAATTTCGAGAAAATCGAAAAAAAACTGAAAAAACACATCAGTAAAGTACTAGTACTCTTTGGCCGATTTTGTTTAAAAGCTTATTTTCACGCCCTAGGAGGGGTGCCTAACTTAAATATAAAATTTCAACCTCCTAGCTCAATTCCTTCATGCTTAAAATTGAACACACC
>JAKCPI010025947.1:0-16659 GCA_023213315.1 Euborellia annulipes | reverse complement strand
TACTAAAGCATCATTCCTCTTTTGACACCAACTTTGGAGAAATTTCTTCTTTCTCATTTGGTATCCGAAATGATTTAAAAATTAACAAAAAGTTTATAGCCTATCTTGAATTCAAATGGACCATACTGTCGAAAACTAAATATATGTCGACACGAAAAATCTGGTGTGACAAGCTCTTACCTTCGGTAATCGAAAGTTGTGTGATATGCGACCATCACACCAGATTTTTCATTTTTAAAGATTTGCTTTGTCTTTCTATCCGGACATCTTCTATTTAAAACACTTCTTGATGAGCTAGAGATAGGAAATTTTGTATCTTCTACTAACTAAGAAAAATTTAGTTTCAAAAATAGGTTATGCAAAAAAGTTAACATCAATATCAATTTATAAAAATATCTTCAATCGATTCGCTTTTTCGACTGTCCCTCAGGCATCAAGTATTTATAAATTTTAAAAAACAAAATTTGACATTAACACGGTTTATTAGTATTGATAAAAATGTCAATCTTAATAAAAAAAAAACAAAAAAAAAGTCTCGGAATATTTTTGGGATAAACAAATGTTAGTAATTCACTTATTTATTCACAATAACTGTTTCAGTTTAATTATATATTAATGAATGATATGTAAATTTAATATTTAACATTTTAGAGTGGCTCGTTAAAGAAAGAAATACAAGTTTTATTAATTTGATATTAACATTATGTAAATTAATAAAACTTTATTTTTTTTACATAAAACATTCAGATAATAATCAAGTGTTTAACTAAATTTCTATTAATATAAATTAACAATTTCATATAATACTCAGAAACAAAAATAATAATTTTAAAGATACTTGAGTCCAAACATATTACATATAGGCGCGGTGAGGTGGGGGGGACTATGAATGCCATGTTCCTCTTCCCCCAAAAGGACTAAACTTATACAAAATCTTCTGGGTTCTTATTCAATAATATTAAAATTGGACGATGTTATGCATAAAGGAACCAAGCGCCATTATGATCAAATTTGAGATAAGACCGCCATCTTGTAGATCTACTTCTTTATTTAAATCACAACATTATTACTCTGTGCACTTTTTTTTGTAGAAAACAAGAAAAAAGTCATTGGTTTTGTTTTCAATTGTGCAAATGAAATGGCCTTTATCTAAGATTTAGGTTAATGGCGCTTAGTTCCTTTATGCATAACATCGTCTAATTATAGTCTTATTATAATTGTTTAATTTAATTTAATCTTAGGGTTTTGTCTCTTGGAAACAAATTTTAATAATATTACGTAATTATAAGATATATTAACAAAAATTCTAGAAATCCTCCCCTAAAAACAAATTCCAGCGTTTGCACTAAATACTTATGTTGATTGTTTATTTCGTTGTAACAGCTAAGGGATGTGCTTTTTTAGTCTTTCGGGATCTTTGGAGTGTGTGCTTATTTATTTAAATTAATTGGTAGCTAATATAATTTAAATAATTTTTGTTGCAGTCTTTGAAAATAAAAGTAAAACCTCTATAAACATTGGTACTATATGTTGAGTTTAAAGACAAATGACTGACATGTAGATACGTATATTTAATCCTTTTTTTTTTTTTGAAAGTATTATCCAATTTTATTTAGGGTGTAATTTCAAACCAGAGCAGAATCCTTAATTCTAAAACATAAAAGGGTGACATCGAATTTGTCAATAGCTGAAGCCTTTCAATCAAGCCTATATTACAAATAAGATAGATTTAAAAAAAAATGCGGAGCTTTTCAAAATTTTAGAATTTTTACTTTCTCTCACCTCTATATATATGTTAATGTATAGAGAGAGAAAGTATTGGATTCATGTCATATTTTCCCATATTTATAAATTAGATCTTGAATTCTAATATATCTGTGGAAACTAAATATATCTCGACATCTGGTGTGACTTGCGACCAGTCACACCAGATTTTTCATAATGGTCTAAATTAAGACTAATTTTGAAATCAATGGCAGGGGTGGCAACCAGAAAAGAGTAGAATGAAAATCCCAATTCACAACGTTTCGGTCTAATTTTTTGAACTATCATCAGGTGTTAGGGATAAAACAAATTATTGTTTTATATTCTTAAAAAATTATAACAATGTTATAACATTATAAATGATATTTTTCATACCTGAATTTCCTACATGACTGTTTTCTCCTAAATCCAATTCTCTTGAATGATCGATATTATTTCGGCCACATCGCTGTCTAATGAGGCGATAACATAAATGAATTTTGTGATTTCTTTTCTTATATTTGCCGTAGCTAATTACGCTTCGACGCAGAAAAACCAAACTTTTATATTTTTCTCCAAATAAGCGGTAATGATCAGAATTGTGTAAAATAAATTATGGTTCTAAGGGCCGAATTTGTTCGATTGTATATCCGTCTTCTTAAGAATCCATTATTTATTATTATTTTTCTGAATTCATTATTTATTTTTGAGAAATTCATCAGCTGGTGGTGTTATCTTTTTAGGTAAAGTACTACTTCCAAGTGACGTATTTACTCCAAAAGTTGATAGAAATCTACAATTTTAGTTTAACCCACCCTACCCAAAAATCCTCTTCTCATTGAAATATTCCACTGATCAATCCTCACCACATTCCACAACATTCCCAATATTCTCAATTTCCAAAAACGACATAGATTCCAATATTCTCCAATTTCTCTATTCCTCTTATATCTTCCTCCTTCTTCTCTCTCTCCTTTCATTCTGATATTCCACTGCTGGGGAGCATATACCAACTTTCATCGATCTAGCTGCTTTGGTTTTTAAGCAATCGTGTTCACACACACACACACCCAGACATAATTCCAAAAGAATATACGAGAAAGTCTCGGGGAAGTCATTCCCCATATTTTTGTTTTAATTCGTCTATTTTGAAATCATATTTTCACTTCTCTTTCTGATAGTGATAAAGTAGTTAGAATTTAAGTAATTATTTATATTAAATTTGCTTTCAAATTCCACCAACTGGCCGCATGTATATGCAGTTCTTCTCTTTTTGAATCATGGCAGAATTTTTGTTGTAGTTATGTTTGGTTTTTCTTCCGAAAAAATATTGTAAGAAGAAGAATTAATTAGTCAAGAGTATTAGGATTTCAGATGAGATAATATTTATTCGTTTGAAGAGAATATTTTGATGAAGCACCATATTGTCGCGCATTGAAGTCCTTGAAGTTGGCTGAAGCTGTATGATGCTTGCCATTTAGTCTTAGGGCTTAACGAAAGAGACTAAGTTGCAATCGTTTATCGCTGAGAGCTGTTGCACTCGCGGTGAACCCCACAGGGCCATGAACCCCGTCCCTTTGGGCCCCTTGGGGCCTGACTAGGGTCCGGGAGACCCAGGTGGTCGTAGCCCAGCAACAACAACAGGTCTCTCTTTCTCTCTTGGCGGTGGCGCAATCTCAGTGGCGCGTGTGGGTCGCGCCTCCTTCGCTCCTTCGTTGCCTGTGGCTGAACTGCCTGAGTGCACTGCCTGTTTGTGTTTAGTTGCTTAGTTATCTTGTTGCCTCTCAGCCAGTGCGTGTCCCTCTCTCTTTCTTTCTGTTCTGTGTCAACGTGTGTTTATAGATATGTGAGTGACATATGCGCCGAAAAGTGTTTGTGATATACAGTGTGTGCTTTTGTATTCACTAATGGATTTCATAGAGGTAACTATGACAACTGAAACAAAAAGAATCACCCTGATCGAATGTATTATTTAAATTCTCCCCGCCCTCCTTGCTGCTAAATTTTTGTTTAATCATTTTGGACAGTTAGGTAATTGATTAAAAAATTTCATTAGTTTTAATTTTTAAAATAATTTGAATTTTTGAGATGCTAAAATTTGTTGTAAGAAAGAAAAATTTGTTTAAAAAAATAATTTGTCTCATCAGCATTCACATTGCTTCCCCTCCTTTACCCCCAAGTTAGCTGTCAGCATGAGCGTAACTAAAGAATTTGGCTGGGGGGGGGGGCATGGGACCAGCCATCCTCGGGGGTCTGGAAAGCCCCATATTTTCTCAATTTTTCTTGGTGCAGGGGGCTTTCTGAGGGGGGTTCCCCCTAGTTACGCCCATCGCTGTCAGTATAAGTATTTTGTCTCGAGATCCCATATTCATCAGTAATACTACTGTATTATAAAATTGCAGTTAATGAAGCGTGCTATAATTTTTTTTTTCTTTACTAAAGTATAATTTTATTTATATTCGAATATCTTTTCTTGATTAATATTTTATATATAAACAAGGCATATCTGAATATTAATAATAATTCACGCAATGTGAATAAATAATATATCGACATAATATTATATATTTTTTATATATAAAAAAATTAACTAAAAATATTATCTTTAGTCTGACTAATAGCACTCAAAGATAACAATTATTTATAACTGATTTCAACGTCAAGGTCAAATTACCTATTCTCCCAATAATTTTTAGAAATTCTATACCCTGTATTAATTAATTCATTCATTCATCTCAAACATCAATTTGTTTATAAATCGAAACAAGAGATATCAATGCCGTTATTTAATTGTAGAACATAATTTTTCTCAGGTAGTAAAGTTTGACATAAGGGGGAGACTTTACAGAAATAAAATAGCATATTGCGCATTTCTTTTGTGTTCAAATCCTAGAAAGCCCTCTCTATCTTCTCTCTTAACTTGAGAATATCATAAAAATTGAGTAGTGAGGATAACCAGGCAGCCAAAAAACAATAAAGAAAATTATATTTGTCTTTATTTCATATCTTTGTCTACGTTTCGGCCGATATTCCGGCCTTCATCAGGACAAATGCTGTTTGCCTCGAGCTCATAGAGTCTCTTGGCAACTCCTGACAATGTGTTTGAGCGAGATGAGCGTCAGGAGTTGCCAAGAGCCTCTATGAGCTCACATGTGTTTGAGCGAGATGAGCGTCAGGAGTTGCCAAGAGCCTCTATGAGCTCGAGGCAAACAGCATTTGTCCTGATGAAGGCCGGAATATCGGCCGAAAAGTAGACAAAGATATGAAATAAAGACAAATATAATTTTCTTTATTGTTTTTTGGCTGCCTGGTTATCCTCACTACTCAATATATATTCAGCCACTTCTCCTGAAATTAAAATCATAAAAAGTTTTTTATAGTAAATGAAACACATTTTTGCTTTCTCTTACCTATATATGTTAATATTAATTAATATATAGAGACAAAGTATTGGATTCATGTCAAAAATTCGTTGAGATTTTGATGGATATTTACTTCCACTGAAAAAAAGTGGTTTTGTAACATGGTCTGCCGGCCCTCGGGTTTGGTGTAGTTGGTAGCGCGCCTGCCTTCTATACCACGGGTCGCGGGTTCGGCTCCCAGGCAGACCGATGATTTTATTTAAGCTATTTGGATAACAAATGGCTTAAATAAAAATGCCTGAACCCCCAATATATATATTACTTACAACGGTTATCGTCTAAAGTCTTAAATGGCCTGAGTTGCCGAAAAGACCGTGTGAATGTGTGTGTGAGTGTGAGTGTGAATGAGAAAAAAGTGTGAATGTTTAAAAAAAAAAAAAATAATAATATATCGGTGGGAACTAAATATATGTCGACACAAAAAATCTGGTGTGACAAGGACAATCACCAGATTTTTATCAATTTTTGTGATAATGAAATTGAGGTTAGAATTAGGGGTATAGTGTGGAACGTCTCCCTATTGCCATTTAAAATATAAACCCCTACATAGGGTTAATTTAAAAAATCATTAGGCTCAAAGTTTCTTAATAATGGCACAAGAACTTGATGAATGTTCGTTCCTCTTTGCATCCGAAGTAAAATATTAAAATTTTTATTTTATTCTGCCCGTTTACTAAGCAATGTAAAAAAAAATTCACTGACTATTGCTTGATTAAAACAAATCAAACAATAAACAAGACAGGATCCAAATAAGGCCGAAACATGTTTTAAATAAAAATTAATTAATTTAAAAAAGTGTATATCTTATTTAAACAAAAAAAAAAAAAAAAAAATCCACTCAACGCTTTGTTGATTTAACACCAACAACAACATGACCCTGTTATTTACTTTGGCTTTAAAATTTCTTCTCATCAACAAATAAATACATAGAACAAAGAATCATTCAAATATTAATAATAATATAAGTTAATTTAAAACAAATAAAAATTTCTTTACTACGTCAAGCCGCGTTTGTTTTTGTTGTCACAACAACAAATTAAATAAAAATACTTAATTCATTGCTTTACTTCTAGTCAACTAGCAAATTTATCCGACCGATAGTAAATCATCGATATAGTAGTAAACAAGAACACGCTTAACCTTTGAGTGTGCCCCCAGACTTGGCGTAGTTGGTAGCGCGCCTGCTTTATATACCAAGGGTCGGGGGTTCGGATCCCAGGCAGTCCGATGATTTTATTTAAGCCATTTGGATACCAAAGAGTGCCTGAACCCCGATAAATATATATTAATAAATTACGAGTATCGTTTAAGTCTTAAATGGCCCAAGTTGCCGAAAAGACTGTGTGTGTGAATGTAGAGTGAGTGGAAAAAAAGTGTGAGTGTTTCTTAAAATAACAAAAAAAAAAAAAACCCTTTGATCAACTTAATAAATTTTAAAAATTATTGAAAAATTAATTAAAATAAAGATTAAAAATTAAAATAATTATTGAAAGTTAATTAATTTTTTAACAAAAGTTTAAACATTTCCAAAAAAATAAATAAAATGCTTGTGTTGCTAATTTCACCCCTAAGTAAAGCCTTATACCGAACTTTGAGTCTTAGCTAATTAATTACGATCTGGGCTCTTATTTAATTATAAGATTAATTAGATGTGAAAAAACTCGAAAGAGTCAACATAGCTTCCGAGGGATAGTTAATTGGAAGTGAAGCAACCCTAAATGACTATTTTTATTTATTTATTTTTTTTTATTCACACTTTTTTTTTATTCACGCTCACATTCACCCGCTGCGGCAACTTAGGCCATCCAGCCCCTTTTTTTTACATTTCAAATCCCAAAAACAAAAAAAAAAATATCCGTGGAGCCGGGACCCAACCCGGGACGTTCGATAAAGAAGACACGCACCCAACAACCCCACACCCCGTGGGCCTATTTTTATTTATTGTAGTAAAATAAAAATTGATTCTTGTCCATTCAAAACAAATTTTACTAATATATGGACCGTTTATTTTGAAAGTGGTGTAAGTCCATTTTCTATTGCAGTGTCCCAACCTTTTTCTATGTGCGCCCACTTTTTCCGTAAAACGTTGAGGCCCAGTATATGTATATCAACCTATATATAATGTATATAATTTTATCATTCCTTAGACATCCCCGGCCCAGTTCCAATCACTCCCGCGGCCCACGGGTTGGGAACTACTGTTCTTTTGTTTCTAGAAAATGAAAGGTTAGCATATATGTTTATTAAAAAAAAAAAAATATACCAACCAATTTTCAATTGGAATTTTTTCATAAATTTACCACTAGCTAGTTATACATAGAACATTTACATTAATTTAAGCATAAATCATGTGATATCTCATTTTTTTTTTAAATGGACTTACACCACTTTCAAAATAAACGGTCCATATGTTTCAATAACTTGATCACTGTTCAATGGTTTACCATTAAAAAAGAAAATTGAGTACGTCCTCAAGGACTCTTATCATTCGCTCTTTCGGTTATCAGAGACGTTTTGCCTTACAAAAGGCGACAATTGACTAGAATTTCCACTTGGGGTGATTTAACCCTCTCCTAAGGGACTTTAGGGTAGGCAGAGTGTCTCCCTCTCCCTTCTTAAACCACCACGTTGGATCGATGTCTCTCTCCGGCCCCTTTTGCTCTTTTAAATATTTGTACTATTCTTTTCAAGGTCTTCTTGAATATACATTATAATATTAGATTAAAAATGACGATAAATATTTCTTCTCCATATTTTTTTCCCATGAATGGGATTGCGATTATTCTTTTTGCAATTTAGATCCAGTTATTAACAATGTGTTCAAAATTTTGAATGACATTAAAAATTATTCAACAAATAAATAGAATTTTAGTATTTGAAAGATTCCTCTTGTCTTATGACATTATTCTCACCATTGATGCGCTTATAGGAATATACTCTAGATCTATATAGAAGTGAATAGAGATATGATGTTTTATTTATTTCAATTGATTGATATCCAATTTAATTGAAATACGAGATGATATTAATTTATTTATTTTAATTATTTTTAGAATATATTCATTAATTAGGGCTTTTGAAAAATTCTGCCTGTACAAGCAAAAATACATGCATCTGTGTTTTGGTTGCATAGCTTAAAGGCACTTTCTCTCTCAGCTTTAGTTTTATTTTCTCTAACCATTTGACTAAAAATATTTAACGAAAATTTCTCCTTGAGAGGGCCCGAGCCACTCGGGGCTCAGATATATCCGGTATTTTAAAAATATTTTTGTATATGAGGGGGGGATATTTAAAAATGAGCTCGCCCCCCCCTCCCCGAAAAATTTCTCCATACGCCCCTGGCTAGAGCATATACTTTTTTACCTATAGTATAAACCTAGATATTTGCAAATATTTCTAAATGACGATTAAATAATGAGTTTCACTGTTTTTATATTAATATACCGCAAATTTCTCCAAGATAAATTTCAAATCAAAATTGCAAAATTCATATATAACACAAAAAGAACAAAAGCAAATTTTTTTTTTAAATCAAATAATGATTAAAAAAAAAGATGGCAAATTTTTTATATGATAATTGTTAATTCATTAAACGTTCTCTCCATTATTTAACTTAAAAACAGCAAAAACAAACCAGCTCAAGGTTCTTTTCTTATTTCACCATATCATGAACCTCAAACAAACAAAAATTTCAGATTATTTATCTACATAATACACAATAACGTCATTCTTATCCTATCACTAATATAATAATCGGACAAGATTTTAATTTAATGAGTCATAAATTAAAAAATAAATTTATTGAATATATTTTTACAAGTGGTAAAGCCTACCTTCGGCAGACAACCCAAATAACCAACTCACTAATGCAGCAGTTTTAAACCCTTCCCAGTTCGTCACGACCCAGGGTGCCTAACTTAAATATAAAATTGCAACCACCTTTCTTTTCAAAAAAAAAAAAAAAAAAAAACACTCTTTCCCATTCACACTCACTTACACACACATATGCAGGCACCCCCAACATAAATTTGTTCAAAAGTGAATTCTAACTATTGTATAATCTTAAAAATAAATTTTTTCCCATTTTAGAAATTCTGATATAAAAATATTTTTCATTGCTAGTTATTTTTCATTTAAACTTTGACAGCTGTTAATTAAACATCGGCGGCAATTTTCATGTGTATTTATCGGTTTATTATGCAAAATTTGTGACGTCACCGGAGAAATATAAATACATAATCCTAGATACCGTGGAAATAATAATAGATGGATTGTTCGTGGGACCATCGGCCTCACAAATTGCGTGACTTCATCTCATTATGTTAATTATCATAATGGAAAATAATACAATGTGTCTCTAACGGAATACAAGATCTCTTTTAATTATTATTACTCTCTTTAATTAAAAAGAGGAATTATCATAGTGTTTTCTTATTTACTAATAAATAGAAAGACATACTTTGACCCATGAAGAAAAAAATGCATTTTTAGACCTGATTCCCACTTTGATTAACACGTCCTTGAAATTCTATTATGAAATGAATTGATTTATAATTAATCAATAATCATTTTATTTTTTGAATGATTGGGTCTATAAATATTCTAATTAGCCACTTCCCACCACCCCCATGATCGAGGGGTTGGATATACCTTTATATACTATATGTCAATATTGATAATCTTAAATCCAAGGGGTGCGGGTTCCAATGTAGTCCGATGAAAATTTATTTAAATCATTTGGATATCATATGGAATAAATAAATTGCTCGTGATTTTTTTTTTAACACACTTTTTTCTCATTCACACTCACACACACATTCACACAGTCTTTTCGGCAACTCAGACCTGTTAACTGGGAAATAGCCAAAAAAATGAAATACAGTAGTCTTGTGCTGTTGACGTTTCGAGGACAGGTCGTCCTCTTCATCGGGACAATTAAAGCGTATATATAGATCATAGTTGTTTTGTATTTGATTGAATTTTTAACTAATTTGTAATACTCTTCAACATCATGCCTTTCAGTCAATAGTCTCTATTTTTGTTTTTTAATTTTTGTTAGGGTCTTCGTTATGTATCACTTCAAGCTCCTCTAAACATCTATACAAATTAAATTTCATAAATACAAATTAACAGCGCCAGGGTTATAGGTCTTTTCGATGGTGTCCGGCGCATGCGCATTAAGGAAAAGTGTATTCGTTACTGCGCATGTGATCTTCCTTACTACGCATGCGCCTCACGACATGATCGAACAAACCTTACTAGTATACGAGCCGCACGACATGATCGAACCTTACTACCATAGTATACGAGGGCAGGTCAATAAGTCCATGACTTTTTGAATGAAACACAGGTTTTTGTAAAAAAAAATTATTTTATTTTTCAATGTAGTCTCCTTTGAGCTCTATACACTTTGTCCAACGTTTCTACAATTTTTTTATCTCTTCCAAATAATAAGATTTGTCGAGAGCATCAAAATTGAGATGATTTCATCGTTTAAGTCAAATCTCTTTCCGCCAAGCTATTTTTTCAGGTTTGTAAATAAATAGTCACTCGGGGCTAAATCCGGAGAATAGGGCGGATGAGGGAAGCAATTCGTATTCCAATTCATGGATTTTTGCCATGGAAACTGCACATGTGTGCACCCTTGCATTGTCTTCTCAAATCACTAGCTAGTCTGCTATTAATGTCAAACAAAAACTGAAAGACCCAGATGGTTCAAATTTCGACAGGAGCCAGCTGATAGTTTCCTGCTGACAGGAGCAGTGTTGTCATTTCAGTTAAGAGGCGGGAAATTCAAAAAGTCACCAACTTATTGACATGCCCTCGTATATTAATATACTTTTTGGTAACTTTTTTTCCCGCAGCCCTTTAAGTAAATCATTAGTTTAGACTTTTCTTAGTAGATTCCTACTCTTTAAGTCTTACGTTGTATTTAAATTTCATCAACAAAAAAAATCATGTTGAATTTTTATTTAAACAATTAAGTACGTAGGAAAAATAAAATTAGAATATTTAAAATTTATAATAGACTAGCATTATAAATGTTCTTGTTGTTTGACAATTCTTCTTGTGTACTCATTAAAATTCAATAGCTATTCAATACTTAGAGACCAACGATATCTTTGATATGTGAATAAAATTAAGAAAAATAATAGTTTTATTTTGAATAATCAAAGGAGGGGATTGGTAAAATGTATTTATATTTATTTATTTATTTTTTTTTAATAATACATTTTTCTTTATATTCATTATATATTCATTTATACAAAATTTATTTTATTTTGAAAAAATTTACCCCAACAACGACATTCATAAAATTTTATAGCAAATAAAATTTCGCTCTGAATTTGATTTAATCTTTTATTATTAAATAAAGGTGGCCCCAAAGCTCCAAAGGTCATTTGCCTTATGCACCATGAAAGCTATAAAAGTGATATCACGTTTTAAAATAATTACAGGTTGATTATAACAATAAAAGGATTAATCACATCAACGTTGAAATAAAATAAAAAAACTATTTTTGCATTAAATGCTAACACAAATTATTTTTATTATTTATAATTAAAAAAAAAAACCAAATGGTTTTATATATTGCTTTTTATTTTATGGTTGAATTAAAAAAAAAATTATTTTTTACCCACTGTAATTATATATTAGTGTTAGAAAAAAATTTTAAATTAATTGTTATTTTAAACTTTATTATTATTTTACTTTTGATTTTTTTTTTTTTGAAAGATGAATTTTTATTTAAAAATTTGAAAAATTTTCTCAGCGTCAATGGAAGAGGAAAGTTTTTTTTGAAACTCTCAAAAATATCTACAAAATTTTATCAATTTTAAATTTGTCTCATTTTCTTTTAAAAAATAATAAATATAATTTTTAAGCAATTTTTTGTATCGTACCTTCTTCTAAAATATATATCAAAAATCTGGTGGGACAAGCACAGAACGCAACTTTCTCTTACCTTCGGTAATCGAAAGTTGCGTTCTGTGCTTGTCACACCCGATTTTTTTCGTGTCGAGGTATATTTAGTTTCCGCCGATATATTAAAATTCAATATGTAAAATTTATAACTATGGGAAAACATTTATATTTTGTTACCATGGCAACCATTTCTCCTATCTTTTCTATGAAGTACAAGAGTAAAAGTGTGCTTCAAAAGATTTCAAGGGCAAAATGAGAATACATATTTTAATGACCATCTAAAAAATAATTGATTTTTGAATTTTAATCAAAATCGTTGGAGCGAATTTTGAGAAAAACTGAAAACGTACATCAGTAAAGTATTAGTACTTTTTGGCCGACTTTGTTTAAAAGCCCAGGAGGGTACAAAACTTGAATATAAAATTTCCTTCTCTCCCTTCTAAATAAATCAGCCAAAAAACTGAGAAAATTGAACAATGTTTCGTTAATTTTTTAATATTCAGGAGATGATGAAAAGGCAGCCCAAAAAAAAAAACAAAATTTCAATTTTCTCTGTCGACGTTTTTTTTTTTTTTAACTATTTTACAATAAAGCTAATCAGCTTCTAATTAAATTAGGACATATTATCGCCAATTTTCAGATATTTCATCTTATTTAGACCATGTCCTTTTTATTGACTCTTCTCTTCTAAACTTACTTCTTTTCTCTCTCTTTTGGACCAGCATCTCTTCTTTTTTCCTCATCCATGAAAATACTATTTTAGATAACATTCTTAAAACAACGGAACAAAAAGTTAAAAATACAATTTAATTATAATTTAGAATGTTTTTTTAATTTTTTTCAGAAAATTAATTTACTTCTTTTCTAATAGAAATTACTCTATATACAGTATCCAAACGAATAAGTTTTTCCTAACATTCCAATCTTAATACTTATATTTTTTTCGAGCATATTTCCATTAAAAAATAATCCTAAAAAAAATATTGTGCAAAAATACGAAACCAATTAACTTAAAATTGATATCAAGATAAAACCCTTAACAAGAACTAATTAATTTTAATCAAATTTTTAAATCTTCCTAATTTTAAAGACCTGAATTTTAATTAAAACAAAAAATAACGCCTGGCTATTTACTTAATAATCTGTTATTTTTTATATTAATTTTTTTTCTCTCGTTGTTTCAGGTATGTTGGACATTCCCCCTTGACGTCCTTATTCTTCATAAAAATGCACAATGGGAGAAGACATCTTTTTAAGGTTTGATCAACGTTATTTAATCTCTAAATTTTATATTTTATATTATCTAGCCTTACTTTTAAATATAGCTACCATATTGACAATTTTTGCTAACAATTCTCGGTCCACATTTATTTAAGACTTCACATATTAATATACTCTACTAACCGACCAGAAAGTAATTGAAAAATTGGTCCTATTCAAAGGTATCAATTGTCCAATTACTTTCGCTCGATTAGTACCACAAATAATTTTACTATCAAAACGTTCTCTAATCGTCATGGTATATAATATACAATACTAACACACAAAGCGTAGACCCTATCCCCATCCACTATGGATTAACAACCAATGTTTAGTAAAATATATTTACATTTCTGAATAAATTTCGATATTTATTTATTTATTTTTTTAATTTATGTTTTCATATAACCAAAGAAAATTTTCAATTTTAATTGATTTAACTCACTTTCTATAACATATATCAACAAATAATATTATCAATAATATTTGAATATTGCACTCTCTCTAAAAAGAGTTTTCTAGTGATTTCTACATACAATATTTGAGCCCATATTTACTCGATTTGGATCCCAATATATTTTTTTTTTTCAAGTATCAGATCAAAGATTAATTACAAATATAATCATATACAAGGTCTTCCACAGAACTCTTTCATTAAAAGTTTTCAACGAAGGAGTTTAGAGAAAATTTTGAACTTTGATATATTTATGTTTTGAAATAATTATAACAACTTTGTAACTGAACCCTTTCTGCTTTGCCGCAATCGGGATCAACTTTCTTATTTTCTATGAGACACCCTAAATATTTTCTACTTGCTAGGGGGGCGCCCCTTAGACCCCCCTTGCTCCCTCTCGGCGAGCTAATGCATCAAATTTATTCTTGCTCACTATTTGGAAATTTTAAAGTTTTAAATTTCCCTCTCTGTCTCAACTTTCTTTTATTCTCGCCAATCAGCGTCCTGATAGGCACATACACACAGTTCAGTCAGTCGGAAGTGTTAAAAACAAGATGATTTTGTATAAAGCACACTTGATGTCTAAAATCCATCATTTCTGAGTTATTTTAGATATAGATATACCAATATAACGTTCATCACACCAGATTTTTCAATTAGATCTCTTAAGTAGGCATTAATCATAAAAATTCACATTTTATATTCAGGATGTCGTATATTTCTAAAAATCAAAAAAGTTGTTAATACTCAATTGTTTCAAATGGAACATGGCATAAATTTTAGTATTTTTGAATTCTACATAAAAATCCAATAGGAGTTTATTAAAAATTCCCTATTAGATTTTTAAATAAAAAATATTTTAAATTTCACTCGTCATGGTTTTGTTAGAATATTCGTCTAATTGATATTTTATTCTCTTTACAAATAAATTTATTTAGACATAGGCCTTGTCCATTGGAAGAACTTAATATTCCAATTACTATATGTCCTAATTAGTCTTTACGTGGTAGTAAGACTACTACACGTGGTCCGAGTTTGTCGAGTTTCTACCCTGTAGTCTGGTCATGGACACTGGGCTCCAAGTCGTCCTTGAGAGCACCTGGACCATTCCGCATCGCTTTGTCTCTTCTTGTTGATGCACGTGATGCATCTCCAGTATCTTATTTCCAACATATAAATGTTTTTTTTTTTTTTTGTTTTTTTGCTACCTGGATCAAATTTTGACTTCTTAATTATACTTGAAAGATCGGATTCATAAATTATTCTAAATTAGAAAATAAATTTATTATCAAACAAGAGAAAAAATAAATTTATTTTTTGCCTGGATGTGTCTTGTTTAAATTTTTTTTTTTTTTATTCCACTCAAAAATTTTTTTTGCAGTAATCTCTAAACATGAATTTTGAACTTCCCAATATATGTCCGTTTAGAAATTTTTCTCTCAATAAAATAGTGGATTTTCTTCATACAGTATTTATGAAATAAAGTTTTTAAATAATATTCATATTACATTATATTCGGAGTTGAAGAAAGGGCCTGAGGAACTTCATTCCTGGCGGGGGGATCAAAATCGGCCAAAGAGTACTAGTACTTTACTGATGTACTTTTTCAGTTTTTTTCGATTTTCTCAAAATTCGCTCCAACGATTTTTTTTTTAAATTCATAAATCAATTATTTTTTAGATGCTCTTTAAATTGTATATTCTCATTTTGCCATTGAAATCTTCTGAAGACCACTTCACTCTTTTTTTTTTTTTTTTTTTTTTTAAACATTCACACTTTTTCTCATTCACTCTCACATTCACACACACATTCACACAGTCTTTTCGGCAACTCAGGCCATATAAGACTTTTTACGATATCCGTTGTTGATAAATATACATATATGGGGTCCAGGCATTTGTTCTTATTTAAGCCATTTGGTATCCAATTGGCTTAAATAAAATCATCGGACTGCCTGGGGTCGAACCCGCGACGTTTGGTATATGAGGTTAGCACGCTAACCTCTACGCCATGCCCCGAGGGCCACTCACTCTTGTATTTCAAAGAAAAGATAGGAGAAATGGTTGCCATGGTAACAAATAAATGTTTTCCCATACCTATAAATTTTACATCTGAATTCAAATGTTCCGCACTGTCGGGAACTGAATATATGTCGACACAAAAAATTGGTGTGACAAGCACAGAACACAACTTTCGATTACCGAAGGTAAGAGAAAGTTGTGTGCTGCGCCAGTCACACCAGATTTTTTTAAAGACTCATTTTGTTCTTATAATTTAGACAACCCATCTCAGGAATTTACTAATGGAATTTAAATTAATTGCTACAGAGCGCCTTGCCTAATTGTTGAAAATAGAGAAAAAATTTATTAGAATATTTTTAAATTACCAAATATCTACATATTTGGTGTTTAGAATTTAATTAACATCCAGAATAAATTATATAGGTCCTATATAAAAAAAAAAAAAAATGCCTAGAAGCCTCAAATTTTAATCGTTGACTTTTCTTTGTTCAAATTTCATTACACAAAAATATCTTTTTAATTTAACTCGTAATAATATAAAATTATCACATTGACTTTCTTCAATAAAAGAGATGTAATTAGTATTTTTTTTTGCTGACTATTTGTTGATTTATTACTTAATTAGATTTAAAACCAAGCTGACAAACTTGATTATATAAGAAAAGAGAATTGCGAAAAAATTCTCCATTGTCCTTATGTCTATAAGAATGGCAATTAGACAAGCAACCAAACAAACAAATCAATCATTAATCAGCGAATTATTCATGTTTTATTTTTATTCATTATTTAATATTGAAATTATATATTTTAGAAGTTTAAATAATAAAAATGAATT
>JAKCPI010025946.1:0-16042 GCA_023213315.1 Euborellia annulipes | reverse complement strand
TATAATGTTCAATAATTTTATTGAAAATACAATAATTTTAAGGGCCCTGATACACTTATTTTTCATGGGACTTTTTGGGACAACAAACGTGTATTTCCATCAAAACCTCTAATCATATTAACATATAGAGGCCTACTGGAAAGAGAAAGTAAAATTGAATTCCCTTGCATTTTAAATTTAAATGAATTTTTCCTAGAATTATTTCACTTTTAACGAAATTAATTTAATTCCATGTTACCATTGACGTTAGTGTATTATTATAATTAAAGAGAGATAGAGAGTAAATCTTATTTACTAGAGAGCTTAATAGGGTCTAATATGTTTGTTATAATGGTAATAGACTCTCTAATTGTATTATAATGATCATAAAAATAGACATTGAGGAATTAGTTTAATTAAAGGGATCAAATGACAGTCGCGTGCAAGTGCAAGCTTACTGGCGCCATCATTTATTAATTACTGGCAAGGAGACCGCCTAAAGCGGACCCTCGGCCTTGCCCTAGACAACTAATAAGAAATTCCTTCGATTATCTTAAGAAAAAATGCGGAATTATGGATGGGTGATGGTCAGAGTTGAGTTTTATACATGATTTTGTAGTTTTATACAAAAATCGCGGATAAAACTGTATAAAACAGGATGCTCATGCGCAAACCCGACGAGAAAGGGAAACTGAATAAAAAATTCAACTATCTTTTATCCTGTTTTTTTAATGAGTTGTTTTTTTTAGTTTTTTACATCGGCCTAGTTTTATCCATGTATAAAACCGTGTATTATACTCAGCGGAATGAAACTTGCCAACTCTGGTGTTGCTATTAAAAACAAACGTGTGCTCCAGTAGTCATTAGTTTCCATTATAATATAAAAGATATACAAGCCTAAAAGTCCAAAAAAGGAGAAATTAAAAAAATATATATTTTGTGTATTTTGGTATTTGTGGATCCCTATGAGGGTAGTCAAAGGGGAGTCCCTTAACGCTAATCTGAATTAAAGAGGGAAATTCTCAGCTTATCAAAAAAAAAAAAAAAAAAAAAAAAACTCCATTAAAATCCGTCCAGTAGTTACAGCGTTTATTCCTTAGAGATTTTAGAATTATTTTTTAATGTATTAATTAAAGATTTTCAATTACAATTAATTCCTCTGCCAATTAAAAATATAAATAATTATTGATTAACAATTGTGAGATTTAATTTTTATAATTAATGGATTCTCTGAAACTAGATAACGAATTTTTATGGGTTTTGAAAGGGAGGGGAGAGAGGGTTGATTTCATTTTTTTAGGCACTCTCTTTAATATTAAGCAGTATCCTTGAGTTTTATTAAGTTTTTTTTTTTTCTTTGACTGACTTCCACAAGGTATTTATAAAATACATAAAACCAAATAACATGGTAGGGGGTGGGGGTAAAGAGCCGCTGGTGTTTAATTTAAACACACCAGTTGAATAAAAAAAAAGAATTTTCTCTCCCCTATATTGACGGAATGTGCGTATTAAAGGAAGGAAGGAAGGAAGGAAGGAAGGAAGGGTCAATGAACGAGGAATTAACGATTACTTTATCGTTACCTCTAAATACACACACACACATATACACTCCACCTCTAAAAATAAACAAACGTCAGAGTTGTAAGCAAGTATGAGGAGATTAAATTGGACTTTAATTCAAGAATAATAAAACTCTTTTATAAATATTTATTAAAAAGAGCGAGAGAGAGAGAAAGGGAATGAAAAACAAAAATAAAAGACGAATTAATCAAATGTATATGCATTACTACTAGTTGCGCAACCCGCTTTTGGTTCGTTTCTTCTAGATCCGGGGTCGCTTACCTTTTAAGCCAAGTTTATAAATTTATTGTATAAAAAAAATTTGAGGCCATCTAATAAAAGTTTCACTTAAAAAAAATATATGGCCGAAGTACATATTCAATCTTTCACTGCTTGATCATTATTATAAATTCCGGTTAAATAAAAATTCCTGTTGAGAGCCAATTCCGCGGCAGGACTTCTTCGTTTGTGATCTGATGATCCACCCAAGATATTTTTAGTATTCTATGGAATATCCACATTTCGAAAGCCTGATTCACTTCTCGAAAGCATCCGTAAAGGTCCAGGTCTCCGCTTGCTTTTATCGTCATGCTTAGATCTCGGGTACATATTAGAGGATTTATTTTAATAAATGAAGATCTAACAATTTCAATAATAATTTTTCACTAGCCAAAAAGATCAGCCTTGTAAAATTCTCTATAAATTAAAAAAAAGCCCATAAAAATCCTACAAGTAGTTTCGAAGATATTGAATTTTAAAGAAAAAGTTAGAATTAAATCTCACAATTATTATTCTATAATTAATTATTTATATAAATTAAATTTGAATTTTTATATTTTTGTCTCATTTATAGCGATTAAAGAAGAAAAAAATTACAAATCTAAATGTTTTTTATTTTAGTATTTATATAAAAGGCAAAATTTCTCATAGACTCGGAAACTACTGGACTGATTTCTTTTAGTTAGAGAATTTTCAGGGAGTGTTTTAGGCTATTATCAATTCAGATAAGGGATATGGAATCCTCCCTTTTTAAATAGTGTTAAAAAATTAATGCTAAGACCAGGGGATGCCTTTAATATTTTAACGCCATATTTAATGCATGAAAATGGAGTCTTTAACCTAAAGAATTTTGAGAGCTTTGAGATAAAACATGTTAACGTCGCTGTTAAAACTTTGTTTAGAGAATAGAATTTGTAACGCTTATGTTATTGTTTTACTTTTTAACACTAAATTTATGATGTTAAATTTTAACGCCTGTTTTTAATTAAAAAAAAAAAACAAAAAGTCCGCAGCATGCGATCTTTCTTTGTATTAGAGTTCGAATTCATAGAGAGTATATATTTAAATTTTAATAAGAGAAAGAAGATTTTAGTTTCAAACTGACAGATATTGATTGATTGATTGATGGTCAAAGATGTCATTTATTTTCTTTAATGAACTTGGCTAGTTGAGGCCTTAACATATATATATATTTTTTTTTTTTTTTGGCACTTGATTGATTGATTGATTGATTGGCAAGGTGATTCTAATGCAAATATGACCTCACTCTTTTGTTTACACATTAAAGAATAAAAGGGCTATCGATAGTTCGATATTCGACCATAGAAGTATTATACTATTCCATTATTGTGTGTACTAGATAATACAACTAACTTAAATGGTTTTTAATTTTAAAGAAAAAAATTATATTTTCTTTACGAATAGCTAATAAAGAGTATTGTGGTGACAACACCAAATTTAAAAGAAATATTTATTTTTCTACAAAAAAAATTTTAATTGTAATTTTTTTTTTTATTGAATTTAATTTTAAGAATAATTGAAAAATTAAAAAAAAAAAAAAAATTAAATTAAAAAACACTAGGTTGTAAGATCCATTAAATTTTTTTTTTTTTTTTTGTTCATTACAAGAATTCATTAAAAAGTGATTTAACAGCCAAATAGGAAATTATAAATTTATAAAAAATCTCATATTTATTTTTTTAATTTTATTTATTTTTGCTGGTATAGCGGGCTAGGATGTCGGCTTCTGGAAAGGAGATACCTAAGCGTGAGGGATTTTTTCACAGAAATAAGGATTAGTTCACTAGACGAACGCAGGAGGAGGAGGAGTTAGAGATAGGAAATAATGTAACTTCACGGGGTGTCGCTAGATGGCTACGGTCAGAGGCCGGTTGGATTTGAGGTGTGTGCCTTCGTACACGAAATCACCTCAGGTACACGATAGGAATTTCAAATAACAAATAACTTTATAAAAGGCCTTTCCCCACGGGCTTGGTGTAGAGGTTAGCGTGCTAATCTCGTATACTGAACGTCAAGGGGTCGGACCCTAGGCAGTCCGATGATTTTATTTAAGCCATTTTAATAACGGGTATATTATAAAATCATATATGGCCTGAGTTGCCGAAAAGGCTGTGTGATTGTGAGTGTGAATGATAAAAAAAGGTCCGAGTGTTAAAAAAAATAAATAAATAAAATAAAATAAAAGGCCTTTAAATCGTCTATCTGTTCTCATGGATATCTCTCCCCAATGCCGGTAAAAAAATTTTCAAAAAGAGATCTTCTATTTATATAATTCGCTAATGCCCGTCTGTCCGTCTGTCACGCTCTATTTAGGCAACTTGCCGTTGGAATTTTGAAATGAAATTTTATATGCATAAAGAGGACCTTCTCGGGATTACAGGAAAATTATTTTCATCCCGAAATTCCTATAACTTTCTGAGTTATTAGGAACGATTTCTCCCATAGGAAATGTATAGAGAAATATTTATGTATTCTTTCCATTTGTAAAAGAATGTGACTTTCGATTTAACTGTGGTTTATTTTGTAAAAATTACAACGTTTCGGCCACACATTCTATGGCCTTCTTCGGGTACAATTCAGCTAAGATTACAAAGATTGTTACATCTGTGATCTTTGTAATCTTAGCTGAATTGTACCTGAAGAAGGCCACAGAATGAGTGGTCGAAACGTTGTAATTTTTACAAATAAACCGAAAATCTAATTCTTTTACTAATGATAACAACTGTGAAAGCCTAAACTCCAAAATTCTTTCCATTTGTGTATTCTATGAATGTAAACAAATCCTCAAGCAGCCACTGAATTGGAATGGAATAATAATAAATTTTTTTTCGCCCTCGGGCTTAGTGTAGGTTGGTGGCGTGTCTACCTTCTATACTGAACGTCCTGAGTTCGGACCCCAGGCAATCCGATGATTTTATTTAAACCATTTGGATACCAAATAGCTTAAATAAGAATGCCTGAACCTCCAATATGTATATTAATCAATAACGGATATCGTCAAAGTCTTAAATGGCCTGAGTTGCCGAAAAGACTGTGTGAATGTGTGCGTGAGTGTGAATGAGAAAAAATTGAGAGTGTTAAAAAAAAAAATAATTTTTCATAATTAAGAAAAGGCGAGGTCCGCCGAGGCGGGGGGTGTAGCTAGTGTAAATAAAAAGCAAGAGTTAAAGTAAACGAGGATCAGCTAGCTAATATAATATTCTCTATTCACTTTGATTTCCAATAATAATAATAGCAAATAGATCTAAAGCCCACAGCTCTGTTTATCAATTACACAATTGAATATCGTCTACTCTCTCTATCTCTCTCTCTTTTTCCCGAAGCTTTACTGTATTTAATTTAGTTAAAGCTTCGTTCGTTTGTTAGTTGAGTGACTTCCTTATTTCGTAAAATCAGGTGAATGTCATTTTGATAATTAATTAAATAGAGAGATAGAAAACTTTATGCTCCCCACATACTCTCAACCTTTTTATCATCGGAAATTTAGAAATCTGGTGTGACAGGCACAGTACACAACTTTCTCTTACCTTCGGTAATCGAAAGTTGTGTCTGTCCACCAGATTTTTGTGTCTACATATATTTAGTTCCGACAGTACGGAACATATGAATTCAGATGAAAAATTTATAAGTATGGGAAAATATTTATATTTTGTTACCATGGCAACCATTTCTCCTATCTTCCCTATGAAATACAAGAGTAAAGTGGTCTTCAGAAGATTTCAATTGCAAAATGAGAATATACATTTTATAGAGAATCTAAAAAATAATTGATTTTTGAATTTTAATCAAAATCGTTGGAGCAAATTTTGAGAAAATCGAAAAAACTGAAAAAGTACATCAGTAAAGTGCTAGTAATCTTCGGCCGATTTTGATTAAAGCTTATTTTTCCGGTCCCGGGGGTGTTTAACTTAAATATAAAATTTCAACCTCGTAGCTCAATTCCTTCATGCTTAAAATTGAACACACACACCCCCACACACACACACAGACAGACCATGTCGCGAAAACCACTTTTTTGGATTCAGGGGACCTCAAAACGTGAAGATCCATCAAAATCTCGACATCGAATTTTTGACATGAATCCAATACTTTCTCTATATATATATATATATATATATTACATATATACATAGGAGAGAAAGTAAAAATTTTTTTTCATAATTAAAAAAAAAAAGGGCCGCCGCAGGCAGGGTCGGAGCTAGTGTAAATAAAAGAAAGAAGAGTGTGAGGGTAGAGGAGGAGAGTGCTAATCTAACTTTCCTATTCTCTTTTAATTTCAAATAAAAATAATAAATAAATAACCCCAGCCCTTTTTTTAATTACCAAATTAAAATTGACCAACTCTCTCTCTATCTCTCTCCTTTTCCTGAGGGTGCTGTTGTATTTGATTTAAAACCTGCGTTGTTGGTTAGTTGAGTCCCTCTTTTATATAAAAATGAGGTGAATGTCATTTTAATAAATAATAAAAAAAGGGGAGGGAAACCTTATCCCCCCCACAAACCTTCCACCTTTTTACATCGGAAATTTAGAAATGAATTGACCCCTAAACTCCTCACTCACTGGAAGATAGCGCACCCCCCGGGAGGGAGGCTTCAAATCTAAATTAACAATTAAAGCGATTCAGGAAGCAAAGCTGTTCACTTGTTTTTGTCAAGAGATGGCGTTAGGGGATCTTAAAAATTTGGCCAAAAGTCGAATATTTGCCAATAGATGGCAGGATAGTAGGGCTATATTTAATCTCATGCATTTGGTTGATTTTCGTTGATATTTTAAATAATGAATAGTTTATAAATATTATTATATATCATTTATAACAGCATAAAAGCCCGCGGGCTTGGTCTAGGGGCTAGCGTGCTAACCTTCTATACCGAGAGGCGCGGGTTCGGTTCCCAAGCAGTTCGATGATTTTATTTAAGCCATTTGGTATCCAAATAAGAATGCCTGGACTCCAAATATATATACTTGTTAAAATATTAGTATCGTCTAACTCTTATATGGCCTGAGTTGCCGAGAAGACTGCGTGTATGTGGGTTTGAATGGGAAAAAAAGAGTGAAAAAAACAGCAAAAAAAAAAACATAAATATAGGCTTATAAGTGATCTGATAATGCCGGCTGTTAGACTAGCCTGCCATCTTTTGCGAGAGTGCTGAACTATTTGGCCTTTAATTTTTAAATAAATAAGTAAATTTGTTTTTTACTTTGTCACCATTATTAATTATTGGCTATTAATGATTTTTACATTTCTATTTTGAAAAAAAAAAAATTAAAATTTTCATTTTTTTTTTTTTTTACATTTTCTATAAATATAAAAAAAATATTTTTTAATTAACAGATAAAAAATAGTTGTTTTGGACTAAAGATTCAATGTGCCCTCTTAAAGCCCCTTAAATATTAGTTTTTGAGAATTAGAATTCTTATGGAGAGAACATGCTGGAGATCCAGGGTTCGATTCCCCGGAGGTTGCGTTACATGACTGCTGTTCCAGTAAAATAATATTTAATTGTTGCTGTAAAGTTCTTCATTTATTTTTCTTCATCTTTCAGTGATTATTTTAAATGGTGTAGTTTGTTTATTTTCATTATGCATTAATGAAGTATTTTCAACATAATTTAATTAAGTGAAAATGAGATTAGAAATCATAATTAGAGATTTTGTCAAAAATCATAATTTTTTTTTTTTTTTTTAAATAAAAAAAATCTGGAATGACTGACTACATCACTCAACTTTCGAATAACTGAACGGATGATTTACGAGATTGAAATTTTATATTTAAGTTAGGTACACTTCCATACACTCAAAATAAGCTTTTGAACAAAATCGATCAAAGAGTACTAGTACTTTACTTTTTCAGTTTTTTTTTCGATTTTCTAGAAATTTGCACCAACGATTTTAAAATCGTTGGAGCAAATTCAAAAATCAATTATTTTTTAGATGCTCTTTAAAATGTATATTCTCATTTTGCCAATAAAATTTTCTGAAGACCACTATACTCTTGTACTTGATAGGAGAAATGGTTCTATTGTACTGTATTGAAATTTGTTTTTAATAAATTTTTTTTTTTTTTTTTAAGTCAAATGTCAAAAGGTTGGAAAAATAGATAAATTTTGCCTTTTTACAAACTAGTTTTTTATTATTATTCTATCAACAGTTGCAAATGTTATTTAAGAGGTCACATCTTGTTATTAAGCAATCTATATTGATTAGTTAGCCTAATACATATATCGTATTTATCAATATAATGGTCATTTTATTTAATCAGAGAAAGTTCAAGTTTAAATAAAACTGTTTGTACTCTTTGCACTCAGAGAGAGTTTTTTTTTTTTTTTTTTCTTTAATTTCTTAAAAATTCACACCTCTTTCATATGTGTTGAATTTACCTAAACAGAGGAGAGAGGGGGGCTGCTGATCGCCAATTCAATTCTAAATTTGCTTCGGTAAGAGAAAGTTGTGTTCTGTGCTTTTCCCAGCAGATATTTTGTGTCGACATGTATTTAGTTTCCGACAGTAGGCCTACGGTACAATTGAATTCAAGATGTAAAATTTATAAGTATGGGAAAATAATATACTGTATATACTGAATATCAAAATGCAATAAGGCAACCCCCCCCCCGCCCTCAAAGGCTAGTTACGCCGCTGGTGTTTGTTTAATAATTCCATTACCATTGGTTGATTGTTCCAGATACTCCAGGATGTCCTTCAGTATGGGATGGGATCCTCTGCTGGCCATGGGCATCACCAGGGACACTTTCTGTTCAACCCTGCCCTGAATATATCATCGGCTTTGAAAAGGCAAATAAATATTTATATCTTTTAAATTAATAATTTAATTACTTCATTATTAATAAATTTTCATTGTTGTACCCTTTTATTTTTAATAATTATTAAATTAATAATTTAATCATTATTGTGATAATTAAAATTAAAATTTATTATTTTTTTTTTTAATTATAATTGTTGTTAATTTAGGAGGTGGTGACAAAATGGTGTACCCCAGAGGCTGTGTGGTATACGAGCAGTGATACCAACAAGACATGGTCCAATTATACCCTGTGCTGGCCTGAGAGTGGATTTGGGACTGTCATTACTGGCATCCCCGAAAATGAACCTGCAGCTCTTCTCAAGGTACGCTATTACTCTATTAATAATAACTAGCTACACCACCCGCCTTCAGTTTTTAATATTATTATTATTTTTTTATTTAATAAAATGTAATATAGGGAAAATGGTGTAAAACCAAGTACCGGAGCAAATAAAATAAAAAAAATAAAATAAATATTTAATATTTTGTCAATATATTTATTTGTTGATGGGCTAGCCCAGGATCTCAGGATAGTTTTGAGATCCTGGGTCCGATTCACGGAGATCGAAAAAAACAAAAATATCTTATATTTATCTTATAATAAAAAAAGAATATTCGAATTTATAAATAAGCCTTTTTATCCCCCCCATATAAAAGTGCTATTTATTGCTATCAATTCTTGTCTCTCACTATCTATATCATCCTTAAAATGAAAAAAAAAAAAAATTGCCCATAAAAATTCGTCAAGAAGCTTCTGAGTTTATTTAGTTAAAAATTAAATCTCAATTAGGCCATGAAATTAAAATAAATAAATAAATAAATCACAATTATGATTAAATAATAATTTTAATTTTTGAAAGCCAATTAAAATTTAATATTTAAATGTTTAATTATAGAATAATAATTATGAGATTTAATTTTTAATTCTTTTTTTTTTACTTTATAACTCTAAAACTCTTAGCGAATTTTTATGAGGTATTTTTGAAAAATCCATTTAAACATTAAATTTATATATGAAAATAATTTTCCTTTTTTTTGTTTGTTTTTTTAGACATGGTTTCCAGTGCTCAAAGGTATCCGTGAAGTTGGCTATAGTGTCTCACTATGCACGCTAGCCGTGGCGTTTATCCTTCTCTCAACCATCAAGTAAGTAGTGTGATTGTGTTATGAAATGAAATTTTAATACAAATAACAACAATGTGTGTGCGTTTTAAGGAAACTACGGTGTCCACGTAACACTTTGCATCGGCATCTATTCGTTTCGTTTATGTTACGTGCAGCGATGGCACTTATTAAGGATAGTCTCTTTGTGCAAGGGGTCGGCTTGCCTGGTGATGTTATCTCGCATAAAGGAGATCTTCAATTTGTACATAATAGTTGGGTAAGTTGGACTCTAGGATTAAATATGTGCGAATTTATAATAATAAGTCTCTTTGATTGTGAAATCGGTCCGTAGAGAGCGATAATATTTATTTTATCAGCCTCTCCTAGACAAAATCTTTTAGTAATTTAGTCTTAATATGCAAAAAAAAAATGAATTAAAATTAAAAAATTGTTATTAAATTAAATTATCAGATAATAATTAATTATTAATTTAATAAAAGAAAATAAAAAGGTACAACAATAAAAATGGTTTTAAATTTCATTATAAACAATTTTTTTTATTTTATTGTTGTACCTTTTTATTTTAATAAATATATTAAATTAATAATTAATTTATTAATAACGATGATAGATTCTTTTTTTTGTGTTTTTGATTTACATATTGAGATATTTGGAATACAATACAGGAATTCAAGAATAAAATAAAAGCCTCTTATTTCGTATCTACGTTTCGGTTGACCTTCCTCAGGACCTTGATTTTTTTTAAGGTCCGTTTCGGCTTCTAAGGCCATTTAGACTTCACTCCTATTTATTTGAAATAATTGATAACCAATACAATTGAAATAAATATTTCTCGCTTGCGACGGAATCCCAGGCTACCTTCCACAGAACCTTATTAACATACACAATATATTTGATAAATAAAATCATAGATATGTTAAATATCCTACTTAAGAAATTAAGTGTCATAAGGAAGGTCACGATTAGCGACCGAAATGTTGACGAGTAAAAGCGGAATAGAGGCTTTGACACTTCAATTTGTAAATCAAACAGGCCAAAATAGAATCTATCATCAGGTTATTAAATTAATTTAATAATATTTTATGAAATAATAAAAAGGTACAACAATAGAAAAAATGTTAATAATGCAATTTAAAACAATTTATTTATTTGTATTGTTGTACCTTTTTATTTTTTCATAAATATTAAATTAATAATTAATTATTATGCAATAATAGGGGATATAATTAATTATTTTAATATTTTGTTTATTTAATATCATTAATTAGTTATTCAGTTTATTATTTTTGTGTAGATTAAGATTATGAAGATGAAAATATAGGCTTTCATTGAATTTGGTCATGGTCAAAAAAATAAAAGGCTATACGGGACTTAAAATTCCTTCTCTATTTATAAGTCAAGGGCATATTTAAATATTTAACTCAATCAAGAGTATTTGGAAAAAGAATATGAAATGTTTTTGAAACTAGCTCAGAGGTAGTGGTCTCGCCTCTTGTGCTTGTGATTAATTGAAATTAAATTTTTATACGTTTCCAGAACTGGCAATGCAAAATGGTGACGTCACTCTATCAGTTATTCATCTTGGCTAATTATTCGTGGATTTTAATGGAGGGTTTATATCTCCATAATCTAATCTATTTGGCACCATTTAGTGATGGCGCTGCAATCGCTCTCTACGTTTGTCTCGGTTGGGGTAAGTTCCTTTATTCATTTAGATAAGATAAAAGCAAACTGAAAACTTTTACGACAATTTGAGCAAACTGTCAAATTCACTAAATTGAATTGAATTGCTTTCATTGAGCATTAAAATTACTCACAAGTTTCATATATAAAGAATTTTATTTAAATTGTATAAATAAAATATCTTTGATTTTATTATTAAATTTTTAATTGTTAAAAATTCAATAATTAATTTTTGTAAAAATGTATTTATAGGTTAAGTAAACGTACTTTAAAGTTATTGATTGGTTAAATTATCTTTAAATTCGTTAAAATTGTCTTTAAATAGAATTTTTGGTGAATATAAAACAGTTAAGGATAGAATGCATGATTTTTTTTCACATAATAAGTTTTAAGAGATATTACTTACTTATTTATCTGACAAAGTGAGATTAAGGTATCATAATTTCAAGAAAATTCCAAAACAAAATTTGACAATGTGCAATATTAAAAAAAAAAAAAAAAAAAAAAAAAAACATCCAATAGAGCAGAACATCAATAAAGGGGTTAAGTATTATAAATAAAATTCGAGCTGTTTTATTTAACTTTTATAAATAAATTAAATAAAAATATTATTATTAAATTTCTTATTATTAAAAATAATAATTAATTTTATTAATTATTTGTTTGCATTGTAGATTTAATAATGAATAACCTTTTATACTATTGTTGGAATTTGTTCGTCCCAATTTAAATGAAAACTTATTGAAATAATTCTTTCAATTTTTATCGATACGAGTGATAGACAAAGACAATTAATAGCTTTGGAAAGGTTCCAGCAACGAAACGACCCAGCAATTTTGATATTTTACAATTTCTTTTTTTTTCAAGTTAAGTGATTGAATTTGCAACCTCCTATAATTTAAAGATCCATTAAAGCATTTAAGAGGCTTTTAGTTTACTGTTTTCCCGCAAGAGCGCCTTGTAGGAAGGCAACCAATCGCACATGGATCACTCGAACCCAAATCCATACGAGAGATCCTTTTAATAAATAAAAAAATAAAAAACAGTTAACAAAATGAGGGATAATTGTTTATTAATATTAATAAAAGAAAAAAATCAATTTATTCATCAGATTAATGAATTCAATGAATCATTTATAAATAGATGAAATTAGAATTCGATTAGAATATAAATTATATTTAAATTCTTGTTTAGGATGCAAATAAATGACGGGAAATAAAAATTCTCTCCCTCTCTACGTAGTAATCAAATTAGGGCCGGTTGCATCAGTTAGGGTCAGTTTGTTGACCTAGAGTTGGTTTGTAATACTAAAACCGGGGGAATAAATCCTGTTCTGTTTGTGAAGGTTGCAACTTCATAAAGACTTCTTATAAAAATGATGACCCATAATTTACAATAAATATAATAAATTAAAATAAGAAATTTAACGAAATTAATGTTTTTTTACCAAAATTAAAAAATTTTCAAAATCAATCGGGAATGAAAACTTTCTCTCTGTGTGTGTGTGGGTCTATGTGTGTGAACATGATTGCTTAAAAACCAGAGCAGCCAGATCGACGAAATTTGATACTGTTTGCACTAAAATTGTAGATTTCTATCAAGTTTTGGACTAAATACTTCACCTGGAAGTAGTACTTTACCTAAAAAGTTTTTTCAGAAATTTTGTTGTTTTTTTGTTATATAATGATAAAATACTCTATGTTAAAAAGTTTTTATTCTTTGACATCTTTTCAAAAACTGAATAGTTTTTGAAATAATCAAAGAAGAAAAACGACATTTTTTCTTTTTTTATTGCAGGTCCTATTTACAGTGGCGTAGCGAGCTTAACTCGCGCCCGGGGCAATATACCTTTTTAGCCCCCCCCCCACCATTCGAATTATATGTAAAATATACAATACTGGCATTAAATGGACCCTGTTACGCAATGGTGTGTCAAGCGCCATCTACCGAGTTTTGAGAAAATTAACATTAAAGTTTTTTGTTTACATTGGATTATATATAATTTTTTTTTTTTGTCAATTGTGCAAGTAACATTAAATATAAATTTTTTTAGGGCATATTTCATAAAAAAATCTGGTGTGACTGGCGCACAGCACACAACTTTCTTTTACCTTCGGTAATCGAAAGTTTTGTTCTGTGCTTGTCACACCAGATTTTTTTGTGTCGACATGTATTTAGTTTCCGACAGTATGGTACATTCGATTTTCAAGATGTAAAATTTATAAGTATGGGAAAATATTTATATTTTGTTTCCATGGCAACCATTTCTCCTATCTTTTCTATGGAGTACAAGAGTAAAGTGGTCTTCAGAAGATTTCAATCACAAAATGAGAATATACATTTTATTGAGAATCTAAAAAATAATTGATTTTTGAATTTAAAAAAAAATCGTTGGAGCAAATTTAGAGAAAATCGAAAAAAACTGAAAAAGTGCATCAGTAAAGTACTAGTACGCTTTGGTCGATTTTGTTCAAAAGCTTCGTGTCACGTCCCATGGGGGTGCCTAACTTAAATATAAAATTTCAACCTCCTAGCTCTTTTCGTTCTTGAGATATTTTGTTCACAGACAGACAGACAGACAGACACACACAGACAGACAGACAGACCATGTCGCGAAAACCACTTTTTTGGATTCAGGGGACCTCAAAACGTGTAGATCCATCAAAATCTCGACATCGAATTTTTGACATGAATCCAATACTTTCTCTCTATACCTATATATATTACATATATACATAGGTAAGAGAAAGTAAAAAATACTATTAATTATAGCATTTGAAACAATATTCCATGCTTAACTCAATTTTTAATTTTTTTTGGCGCTTGACACACTATTGCATAACAGGGTCCAAATTTAAAATATATTTTCTAGTAACCAATTATAATAAAAATAAAAATTATCCCGCAATAAAAGTGTAAAATGGCTGTTATCTATTAATCTTGAGGAAGGTAGATTTGCAGCCAGGAGAATAAAAAACTATTTTAATTTCTTTTGGTCGACGTTTCGGACACCAATCGCGTCCTTCTTCGGGACCTGCAATCAACAAACAATAATCACAATTGCTTTACACAAAAAAATATATAACATTCTTTTTTATAAATTAAAAAACATTATTTCTTAAAAAGCACACATGGATTTTGTTGTGGCATGTATAAAATATTTGAACAATATTGACAAAGGCATCTTTTTGTGTAAGAGAAGAACTCTCTGTGCGTTATTTTTTACAATTGAAGCATTTATAATAAAACATGACATATAAATTAATTAAAATATTTATATGCTGATTCGGACGAGATAATCATTCACAAGTTGTCTATGCAGCTTCTTTCGAATTTGATTTTGAAAACGTATCTATATTATATAAAGAACCTAACAATATTAAAAGAGTTTTCTGTGAATCATATTTAATAAATATCTATGATGAAGAAGCCGTGAATTTTAAAGTTGATCGAGAGAAATCACAAGTGGTTTATGGAAACTTAATATAAAAAAACTAAAAAACAACTATACAACAAAAGAATATTTAATTTTAATTAAAACATGTATCAACATAAAAAAATATATATGTAAAAGATTTTTTATGAAAAGTTTTTTTCTAAAAAAATTTTTTATAAAGGGGTTTTTATAATTAATTAAGAAATGTTAATATCTGTGAGAAAAACAAAATGTAATTTAATTTAATTTAAAATATAACACAAAAATAAATTTTGAGAAATAGTCACCAGAGTGAGCTAGGTTAGACCTCTAAATGAAGTGAAATTATAAATTATAAATTAATTAAAAGAGAGTGACATTAATAAGACTGATTTCATATTGATCTAATGTTAAAATCTAGTTTTAATTTTTTAAATCTTAGAACGCCCGGGAGCCGTGGCTCAGTGAGAAAGACATTAGCTTTTCGCATCGGAGTCCCGGGTTCGCTTCCCGTCCCAAGCGAGAAAAAATTTATTTCATTTGATTTGACTACAAATCATTTGAAATAAATAGGGATGGGGTCTAAATGGCCTTAGATGCCGAAAAAGACCTTAAAAAAAAAAAAAAAAAATATCTTAGAACGTTTAATTAAAAAGTATTTATTATATATAAGTAAAAAAGACAAGCGTCGAACTAATTACAAAAAATAATTAAAAAATTTTATGTTAAAACAAGGTATGTAAACTTGAATAACGGAAAAAATAATAAATTAATTGAAATGTAATTTTATGAAAATTCTCTCTAGATCAAATGAAAATTATCATATCAAATAAAATTATATAATAACAACCCATAATTACATGACTACAGGTGTATCAAACAATATAATTGATTCAAATGTTATTGAGGTACGTAAAAATTGTAATTAGTAAGACGTGATATAAAATTAAAAGAAAAATTAATAATAATTATAAAACAGTATTAATAAAATTTAAAAAATGTTAATCTTAAGCTATTAAAAAACAGACGAACAAGATAAAATAATATTTGAATGTATTATGTAATTGTAGGTCCTGAGGATGATGTTTTTACATCGAAACTG
Source organism: Euborellia annulipes (assembly GCA_023213315.1). NCBI lineage: Eukaryota > Metazoa > Arthropoda > Insecta > Dermaptera > Anisolabididae > Euborellia > Euborellia annulipes. Next base: position 79 of record JAKCPI010025946.1, on the reverse strand, counting down.
ATCTTTGTACAAGGCAGTTGGCCATCAATAATAGCCTATAACTTAAAAATAAAAACTTTTGTTTTTATTGATTTATTGA
>JAKCPI010025945.1:0-21559 GCA_023213315.1 Euborellia annulipes | reverse complement strand
TAGGGCTGGACGGTGTCTCGGTTTACCGGTAAAACCGGTAAAAATTTTTCACCGAAAACGCGGTAACGAACCCTTAATTCGGTAAAAACCGGTTTTTCTCGAAAGTCGGTAAAAACCGGTTTTTCTCGAAAGTCGGTAAAAAAATCTCTTGCTTCAAGTAGATTAATTAAATTGGAAATTTTTTTCTGATTTTAATGATATATAGATATGATAGGCTATTTTTATTTTATCTAAATAGGCTATATTTAATTAAAATTAAATTTGTATATCAATAGGTAAATATTCATCTTTTTATTTTTTTTAGCAGAAAAAAAAAAACAGTTTATAAAATGTAGGGTTATAATAAATTTTATTGCGCGCCGCTGAATGTCAGAGAGAGAGAGAGAGATACAAAAGGAAGAAACGAAAATGGTGTAAGCCCTCCCTCCACTTCCACTCTCCCCTCATTGAGCATGTTTGTCTAAAATTTTTTTATTAAATACATACGTATTTAAAAAAGTTTTAATAATTATATACCTACTTATTTCATAAATCCCTTATTTTGAAAGGATTTTTGGTATATACTGGTATTCAAAAATATTCTCCCTGAGTTCATATAATGTGAGTGTACCAGGTGTTTGGGTTCGTTTCCCATTTAAAGCGAGAAAAAGGTATTTCAAATGAATTGGCGACTAACATTTTAAGAAAACGAGAAAAAATTCGATAAAAACAGCCCTACGGTAAAAAAATGACTTTTAGTTTTATCGGCCTGCGGTAAAAACAGATTTTTCTCGAAACTCGGTAAAAACCGGTTTTTCTCGAACCTCGGTAAAAATCTGCTTTTCTCGAACCACGGTAAAAACCGCTTTTTCTCGAAACTCGGTAAAAACCGGTTTTTCTCGATCCTCGGTAAAAATCTGCTTTTCTCGAGACACGGTAAAAACCGGTTTTTCTCGAGACTCGGTAAAAATAAGCTTTTCTCGAAACTCAGTAAAAATCTGCTTTTCTCGAGACACGGTAAAACCCGTAATTTCTCCATTTTATCGAAAGATTTCCAAGTTTTAGCTTTAAGAAGTGTAATTTAAATTTCTTTTTTTTTAGTGAATATGAAAAAGAGAAAGTAAAGAAATCTGAAGTGACTTTTATACAAGATTTGTTTTACTTTCTCTTATTTCTTATGGGAATATTTAGATAGACTGATCAACTCAAATTGACCCCGGACGCCCCTATTTTTGAGATTTGAATAACTTGCCCCCACTAGTGCAAATTTGATCAAAATTGGAATTTAAGCTCAGAGTAGAATCTAAAAGTATGATCAACTCAAATGACCCCGGACCCCCTAATTTTGAGATTTGAATAACTTGGCCCCCCCACTAGTGCAAATTTGATCAAAATTGGAATTTAAGCTCAGGGGTAGAATCTAAAAAGAGTATGATCAACTCAAAATGACCCCGGACCCCCTCAATTTTTGAGATTTGAATAACTTGGCCCCCACTAGTGCAAATTTGATCAAAATTGGAATTTAAGCTCAGAGTAGAATCTAAAAAGTATGATCAACTCAAAATGACCCCGACCCCCCTAATTTTGAGATTTGAATAACTTGGCCCCCACTAGTGCAAATTTGATCAAAATTGGAATTTAAGCTCAGAGTAGAATCTAAAGAGTATGATCAACTCAAAAATGACCCCGGACCCCCCCTAATTTTGGGAGTTACATACACACATACAACTTTAGATTCTACTCTGAGCTTAAATTCCAATTTTGATCAAATTTGCACTAGTGGGGGCCAAGTTATTCAAATCTCAAAATTAGGGGGGTCCGGGGTCATTTTGAGTTGATCATACTCTTTTAGATTCTACCCTGAGCTTAAATTCCAATTTTGATCAAATTTGCACTAGTGGGGGCCAAGTTATTCAAATCTCAAAATTAGGGGGGGGTCCGGGGTCATTTTGAGTTGATCATACTCTTTTAGATTCTACTCTGAGCTTAAATTCCAATTTTGATCAAATTTGCACTAGTGGGGGCCAAGTTATTCAAATCTCAAAATTAGGGGGGTCCGGGGTCATTTTGAGTTGATCATACTCTTTTAGATTCTACTCTGAGCTTAAATTCCAATTTTGATCAAATTTGCACTAGTGGGGGCCAAGTTATTCAAATCTCAAAATTAGGGGGGGGGGGTCCGGGGTCATTTTGAGTTGATCATACTCTTTTAGATTCTACTCTGAGCTTAAATTCCAATTTTGATCAAATTTGCACGAGTGGGGGCCAAGTTATTCAAATCTCAAAAATAGGGGCGCCCGGGATCAATTTGAGTTGATCAGTCTATCTAAATATTCCCATAAGAAATAAGAGAAAGTAAAACAAATCTTGTATAAAGTCACTTCAGATTTCTTTTACTTTCTCTTTTTCATATTCAATTAAAAAAAAAAAAAATTTAAATTACACTTCTTAAAGCTAAAACTTGAAATCTTTCGATAAAATAGAGAAATTACGGGTTTTACCGTGTCTCGAGAAAAGCAGATTTTTACTGAGTTTCGAGAAAAGCTTATTTTTACCGAGTTTCGAGAAAAACCGGTTTTTACCGTGTCTCGAGAAAAGCAGATTTTTACCGAGGTTCGAGAAAAACCGGTTTTTACCGAGTTTCGAGAAAAACCGGTTTTTACCGTGTCTCGAGAAAAGCAGATTTTTACCGAGGTTCGAGAAAAACCGGTTTTTACCGAGTTTCGAGAAAAATCTGTTTTTACCGCAGGCCGATGAAACTAAAAGTCATTTTTTTACCGTAGGGCTGTTTTTATCGAATTTTTCTCGTTTTCTTAAAATGCTTGGCGCCAATTCATTTGAAATACCTTTTTCTCGCTTTAAATGGGAAACGAACCCGGAACACCTGGTACACTCACATTATATGAACTCAGGGAGAATATTTTTGAATACCAGTATATACCAAAAATCCTTTCAAAATAAGGGATTTATGAAATAAGTAGGTATATAATTATTAAAACTTTTTTTAAATACGTATGTATTTAATAAAAAAATTTTAGACAAACATGCTTCAAGTGAGGGGAGAGTGGAAGGGAGGGAGGGCTTACACCATTTCGTTTCTTCTTTTTGTCTCTCTCTCTCTCTCTCTCTGACATTCAGCGGCGCGCAATAAAATTTATTATAACCCTACATTTTATAAACTTTGTTTTTTTTTTCTGCTAAAAAAAATAAAAAGATAAATATTTACCTATTGATATACAAATTTAATTTTAATTAAATATAGCCTATTTAGATAAAATAAAAATAGCCTATCATATCTATATATCATTAAAATCAGAAAAAAATTTCCAATTTAATTAATCTACTTAGGCTTGAAAAAATTTTTTTACCGACTTTCGAGAAAAACCGGTTTTTACCGACTTTCGAGAAAAACCGGTTTTTACCGAATTAGAGGTTCGTTACCGCGTTTTCGGTAAAAAAATTTTACCGGTTTTTACCGGTAAACCGGTTTACCGTCCAGCCCTACCAATTCACTTGAAATATATTTTTGTTGCTTGTGATCACCTGGATATTCGGGATAGAGATATTTAAATTTTTTTTTTTTAAATCTAATATGACGTCATGATAACTAGTTCTATTTTGTTATTATTATTATTTTTCAATAAAAACTTGAATAAAAGAAATCGTCTGGAAAATGCAGCAAATCCAGTACTCTTGACCAAACCGGGACTTTTATCTCTCCAGACAAGTTGAATGACGGTATGGGATTTAATTATATATAAGGCTTATTTGTACTTAGAGACGGATTACTTCCGTAATAAAAAGAAAACGTCATTTTCTGATATCTCTATCCAATTATAGAACAAAATACTTCTTCGTTGCTTCTTCGATAGGGTTCATTTGTTAATGAGGATCCAATTACATAGAAACTGGACCAACTGGCTCGGGCCCTCCTGCGGCGGACCTTCGCCTTTTGTTTATTAAGGTGCGCGTCTCGGGGTGCTAATTTTGGGAGTTTCCAGCGGGCACAATTTTGAAGCTATCGACCTCAATTTTTTTTTTTTTTAAATTAAGCTATTTAAATTATCTACAACTTATAGAAGCCCTTTTTTTGATTTTCGAAAAAATAAATTTTTTTTTTAGATTAATCGCATTAAATAAAAGATATTTTAAAAAAATCCGCTTTATATCTTATAGATAATTAAATTAGTAATCATTGTGTTAAAAAATAATTAATTTTCTACCCTTAATTAATTAGCTGGAATCTTTCAAATGAAATGGAATAAATCCCTTGTATCCCTATGGGAAAAACTAACGCCATCTCTTGCCGCCTAAAGTAACTCGCTACTGAATCGTCTTCTAACGGCTTTACGAGACGCGCATCTTAATAAATTTTCTTTTTAAACTTCTTTTTCTCTAAAGCCGGGTCCACACGATGCAACAAAACACTTTACATAACAAAGTTTTATAACTTGTAGAGAAATTCAAGTAAAAATGTTATAAATAACAATGTTATGCAACAATTTTCTTGTTATATAACCAGTTTTATGTTATCCATCAAGTGTCGGTAAAGATCAAAGAAAGTTATAAAACTTTGTTTTATAACACCCCGCTACTCTTCCACACTTCTTATTAAACATTTACTTTAACATTTTTGCCTATTTTATGCCCAATTTCATTTATAAGATAATCAAAATCAGAACTGGTCATCCTGAGGAAGTTTTTAAAACTACCGTCACATTTAATGTCTCCTGTCAATGGGTCAATGTCATCCATTGTTAAATCCTGTAAAAGAGTTGTTCCACTATATGTTCCTCGAGCTCTTAACGATGGCCGTATACCCAAAATCTTCGTTTATTTACCCGCCGTCTACATAAAATCACGCAAGCTGCTGCTGTCAAAATCACTTCCTCTACGTTTGAGATCATTTTAAATACTAAATAAATACTAAATAACAGCTCCCACATATTCATTTTGTTTTGTTACATGGTCTGGATGTCTCTGCTATTTTATAACAATTTATAAAACAAAGTTGTACAACAACCTGTTATGTGTCCTGTTTTGTTACATAGTGTGGACCCGGCTTAATGTTGTTTTCATGGCTTATTTCCCTATCCGATATTGGGGTACCCCATCATCCGATATTAGGCGCCCATTTTGCAAAAGTGTAAAAATGTAAATTAAAAAAAATCATTAACGTGATTGAAATATTTCTTCTAGATTATTTAGTCTAGTACATAACTAAGTGTATTTTGTTTAGAAATCAAAATATAGCCAAAAATTATGTTGCTAGTATGTTTTATGTAGTAAAAACAAAAAGTATCCAATAATCCGGCTACTTTCTCCTAAGAATAAATTTATTAACAGCCCGCTGAGATCGGAGATCTCTTCAGCAGAGACCCCAGCCAGTCCTTGGTGGCAAATCACAATACAAATTTAAATACAATAACAACAAATAAATAACAAATTACATAATACTGCTAATTTAATTATAAACTGTAATTATCATGCAACATGCAAGCAACAAAAAGTACTGGCTTACTGAGATATGCTACTTTTTCCACTATATTTGTTGGTCCTCTTAAATTTCTTCCTTGATTTGATCTTGCTGTCGATTTTCTGACCTCAGCATCTAAATAAACAAGAAATATACATGTAATTTTGGAATGATTTAATAATAATATTTTATAACATCTATGTAAAAATCAAACTCAGGAAACTTATTGTAACATCAACACTTGCTTTGATAATTGTGACTAACTTCATGGGGTAGAGTGAAAATAGCGGGAAAATTTGAATCAAATGTACCGTACTGTCGGAAACTAAATATATCTCGACATAAAAAAAAAATCTGGTGTGACAAGCACACGAATACCGAAAGTAAGAGAAAGTTGTGTGCTGTGCGACCAGTCACACCAGATTTTTTGTTATATTTTTTTACTTTCTATTATCCTATATATGAAATATATAGAGAGAAAGTATTGGATTCATGCATAGGCGCCGGAAGGGTACATTGCCCCCCCCCCTGGCATCCTATAGGAGAAGGCAGAGGGGGGCAATATGTCTTCTTTTATTTCATTTATTTTTAAAAATGATACATTTTTACTTTTGAAAAATAAAATCTTTTAAATTAAATAAAAATTAAAAGAGTAAGAAATTCATTTTTTTCCAAAATATTTTATATACTGTAGACCCTATTGTATTTCTAATTTCTAAAAACATTTTATATTGAATTTAAAGAAGAAAATTAAAAATATTTATTTACTTCAAATAATATAAATATAGCCTAAAAAAAATTTGATAAAATCACTAGCAAATTTTTTAAAATTTTAATTTTATTAAAATTGTGATTTTATTTAAAATTTTTAAAGCTTTATAGTAGATTTGTTTTTGTTTATACTATTTGAACATATTAAATTCTTTTAATTTTCTAAAATAAAATTTTTGCCCCCCCCCCCCTGATTCAAATTCGATCCGGCGCCCCTGGATTCATGTCAAAAATTCGATGTCGAGATTTTTATTAGAGTGTTTGGTGTGAGGTTAGTCACAAAAAAAAAAAGAAAATAAATAAACATATTATATGAATAAAAGATAAAATTGCCAATTGGATACCAAATGGCTTAAATAAGAATGCCTGGACTCCATATATGTATATTTATCAATAACGGATATCGTTTAAAGTCTTAAATGGCCTGAGTTGCCGAAAAGACTGTGTGAATGTGTGTGTGAGTGTGAGTGTGAATGAGAAAAAAGTGTGAATGTTTAAAAAAAAAAAAAAAAAAAAAAAAAAAAAAGATAAAATTCGTCATATATTTATTTTTTCCCCTGCTTGTAATGCATACATTTACCAGAAATTTGATTCTTTAGATGTAAATGAATCCGTAGAGATGAGAAGAAGCAGGCAAGCAGAACAGGATAGACATATTGAACTAAAAGAGAGATAGAAGAAACTCTCTGGTCAAGTTACGTGTGCGTCTGTCAAATTGCAATTGGGATCTCCAAAGGGCTTTCTTTTTTTTGTTTGGTTTAGAAACCCTTCAAACTCACCACCCTTAGCCTTTTGGGGGTTCAGCTCTATTATAAGTTACAAGTTGAAAAAGCAGATGATAAACTCTTGTAGAGATACACTAAATTACATTTTCAAAGCAAACATCAAAATGAAATGAAATTTCTTTTTTTTTCACTTATGTTACTTCAATTTTATAAAAACTAGCTGTACTACCCGCCTGTGGTGTATGAAACTATTCAATGTTATTTTTTTCAGGGGCGTAAATAACACCCCCGCAGACCCCGCAATGCGGGGGTTTATATTTACATGTTTTTCGTATGATTTTGTTTTGATTTTTCTTTGCTAAATTTACGAAAAATGTCATTTTCTTCTGTGATTATTTCAAAAACTATTCAGTTTTCGGAAAAATGTCAAAGAATAAAAACTTTTTAAAATAGAGTATTTTATCAGAATATAACAAAGAAATTGAAAATTTCGAAATTTCTGAAAAAACTTTTTAGGTAAAGTACTACTTCCAAGTGACGTATTTACTCCAAAAGTTGATAGAAATCTACAATTTTAGTGTAAGGCGCATATACCAAATTTCATCGATCTAGCTGCTTTGGTTATTAAGCAATCGTGTTCACACACACACACACACACACACAGACATAATGCCAAAAATGGGATTTTTGGACTCAGGGAGGTCTAAAACGTGGAGAAACATCAAAATCTCAAAGTCGATTTGTTTTACGATTACAATACTTTCTCTTTATATTCTATACGAGAAAGTAAGAAGTGTGTGTGAATGTTTAAAAAAAAAGGCCGCCATTATTGAATTTATTGAAATTTTAATTATTTTGAATTGCACATTTTGTAATGTAAACTCTCTTTATGCTTCAAACTCTAAATTAATTATAAATAGGAGAAATTTTCTCCCCTTCTTTTTTGATCGCCCGCCATTTTGAAATTGAGGTACAAAGATGGCGCATATCAAATATTGCATTGTCATGACACTTATATAGGTGTAAAAAATTTCAAAGTTCTAGGTCGTAATTTCGATTACTAAATTTGTCAAGAAAACATTGAATGAAAGATTTTTTTAAAGTTATTTCGGCTCAAGGGTGGATCCAGAGATGTTTCTCGGGGTGGGGGGTAATCTGGTGTGACTGGTCGCACAGCACATAATCTTTTCTTAATTTTGGTAATTTAAAGGCGCATTCTGTACTTGTTTGCCAGAATATAAATACAAATCAAATTTTTAACTATTAATATTTAAAATTTTACATTAAATATAAATTTTTTTTGCGAAAAAAAGTATTTTTTTTTTTCAAATCTCGGGGGGTAATTACCCCCTTCACCCCCCCCTGTATCTGCCCTTGTTTAGGCTGCAGAGGCCATTTGACTCATATATTTATTTATTATTTATATTCTATAGTATCGATGACTTCCGGCGGGCGTTCAATGGTCTTGTTTTTCGGGGGTCACCTATCCCGATTTTCAGGACCATTTGGCCTTGCTTAACAACATTGATCTTGGTGGCTCTTGTTCTTTCTTCTTTCTGCTTGAATGAAAGATAAGTGTTGTAAAAATAATTGAGATATGGATTTTGTTTGTACTCTTTGAATGATTTTATAAAAGTGGGCTGGCCGAGAAGTATAAAATTTGAGCATCTGGTTTTTTTAGTTTTTGATGAAAAACAGAAAGATTTTGAGACTCCGGGTGTCTCAAAACACAAATTTCTCCCCCCCTGATTACCTAATTTGGCGGAATTTAACTATATCTGTGACTAAACAAAAAAGCCATGCGATAATTTTAAACCTCTCTTATGGTGTAAATAATTGTACACTATCTATTTAATGTATTTAGCATTTATAAAAAGCGTTTATGAATTTATAATAATAATAATAAAATATTTTTTTTTATTATTAAATATGGCAACAATTTCTCTTTTAATGTTGCAACCTGTTTAAATCTGTTGTACATCTTTCATATACTAGCTACACCACCCACCTTGCTGTGTCTAATACTTTTAGAATGTCATTTCGGATTCGGAGAGTTTGAATAGGGCAGAGGAGATTTCACTTCATAAAAAATCAATTTTCTCAAGGTATAAATAATTCTTTCCATTGATCCAATTGGGACCTTGGCGTGGGTCTAAACGATCTTTATAACACCTGCTTTTGAAAGCTCCTATGAATATTAATTAGGCTACTGGGGTATTATAAAACTTAATTTTTAGAGAATTTGTTTTTTTTTTTTTTGTTTAATTATTATTTATACCATATAATAAAAAATTCATTTTTTTTTTCTATAATAAAAATTTGAAAATTTTTACTTTCTCTTAGCCTATATATGAAATATATAGAGAGAGAAAGTATTGCGATCATGTCAAAAATTCGATGTCGAGATTTTAATGGATATACATGTTTTGAGGTCCCCTGAGTCCAAAAAAGTGGGTCCCGCAAATTGGTCTGTGTGTGTGTGTGTGTGTGTATGTGTATGTATGTGTGTGTGTCTGTGTGTGTGGACAGATTTTTAGCATGAAGGAGTTGAGCTAGCGGATTGAAATTTTATATTTAACTTAGGTACCTTTGAAGAATCTCAAAATAAGCTTTTGAACAAAATCGGCCAAAAAGTACTAGTACTTTACTGATGTACTTTTTCAGTTTTTTTCGATCGTCACACCAGATTTTTAGTTGATAATTTGAATTTCGAAATTAAACAACTAGGGGCGCCGGTGTTAGACACTGGAGAGTCTCCAGCATGTGATTGATGATGATGATTAGTTGTTCTGGGGCTTCTCTTTGCACTGCGACCTTCTCGATCAGATCTATTGTGCTCCCCCGTTCTAGGAATGGTTCGAATTCGGGTGATGTTTTACCCCTGAATTCCTATGTCCATCCCTCAGGCCCTAAGTGCCTGGAATTGGAGGGGATGTGTACTCCCTTTTGCTCCAGCAGAGACGTTCGACTTTGGTTGAATTTTTTCGGCAAGTTGGGTTCGAACTCGAGTGACATTTTACCTCGTATTACTAAGCCTCAGCTTAACAAGCACAGAACACAACTTTCGATTACCGAAGGCAACTCTATTTTTTGTATACAAATTTCAACATTATACCCTTTGAAGATGACAGGGTGGATTCCAGTTGAAACGTTCTTATAAAGAGTGTTTAATTATTAAAATAGAGGCTTCGATTATTGGCTGCATACTCTTTCTTTATTAAACGTATTTTCTACAGCGGCGATCTGATATTCGAAATTCAGCTAAATGTCTTTATTATGTCAATGTGTGTGTGAGTGTATAGGTTAAAGCTAGGATCGTGCCCGTCATAAGGACGTCTATAATCAGAAAGGGCCTCGGGAATGAACATACCAAGTTTTGTTATTTATGGCACAGTGCCATTCTGAAGATGGAGTGAAATGTTAGCTTTGGGCTGATTTAGCATTCTACAATCATACGCCCCCTTGATAAATTATGTAAAAAACCCATTTTAAAAGAGGGAGGAAAGTACCTGGTATTAATTTTTGAAAATCTCAAATTTCGAAAATTCACGAGGGCCAAAAAATATTTTTTATTTTTTCTCATATAATTCTCATTTATAATAGAAAAAAATTTGTATTAAACTAAAATTAATTAATAATTTAAATACACGGGAGACTAAACATGACGTCACATTGTCCGGTAGGGAGTGTTAGTGTTTTGGTTAAAATTACATAAATGATAGGGGGAGGAGTTGGCAAAGCCCTATGGCGGGCAAGTCAGCGAATAATTAAATAAGTAATCCCTATTACTATTATATGAAGATAGAGCCTTTGTATAACGAGGCTAATTTCAGAAAGTAGTGAACCTATTTGATAAATTCTTTCATTGTGGCTATGGGCAGAACTAACGCCATCTCTTGCCGCCTAGAGTAACCAGCTTCTCATTCGGCTATTAACGGTTTTTCCGAGACTCGCTCCTTAATAAATCAAATTCACCCATGACCTGTGTTTGATATTTTAGTTAAAATTTCAGAGGAAACTTTCTAATTCACAGAAGAGAAAATTATTAAGTGTTTTTTTTTTTTTTTTTTTTTTTTTTTTTTTTTCGAAAAAAACACTCACACTTTTTTCTCATTCACACTCTCACTCACACACACATTCACGCTGTCTTTTCGGCAACTTAGGCCATATAAGACATTTACGATTACCGTTATTGATTTAATATACAAATATGGTGTCCAGACATTCTTATTTAAGCCACTTGGTATCCAAATGGCTTAAATAAAATCACCGGACTGCCTGGGGTCCGAACCCGCGACGTTTGATATACCAGGTTAGCACGCTAACCTCTACACCAAGCCCCGAGGGCAAGTGAATTTGTTTTAATATAGGTCTTCAAAATATTGCCTTGTAAGCTAGGCCCTAATAAAAAATTTGCTTGAAAATTTAGCGTTTTCTTTCTCAATTTAGTGAGTGAGTTAGATGAGAGAGAGAGAGAAATGTAAATTTTAACCAAACATTGAAGGTTAAATTTCCAGTTTTCAAATTCTCAATCGATCAATCAATTTCGTCACTTTCTCTCTCTCTCTCTCTCTCTCTCTCTCTCTTTCTGTCTCTGTTGAGTCGTTATGATAATTCCAAAAAGATATCAAGAGAGTTTTTTTTTTTTTTTATTGAAAAGAACATTCACTTGCATATCTTGTTTAAACATTTATTTATTTTTTTTATTAGTATTATTATTAAACAACTTAAAAAGTTGTTTTTCGGTATTGTGAGTGAACACCTCCTCCTACTCATTTCTTTTTGCTAATTTTATCGATTGGCCAAAAAAAAAAAAAAAAACTTCTAATGTAATGAGAGAACCTCCACTTGTATTTTTGCCTGTTTTTTTATTCTCTTTGAAATTAATATTTAAAAAAAAAATGAGTAAGTTTTGTAAAGGTTTATTTATTAATGCCCTTTGCACCAAAACCTGTTAGATCTTAAGCTTGTCTTGGGCCTTAAATAACTTAAAAAGCGAAATGTGGCATTTTATTTATTCAACTACTGTATTTATATAAAGAATATATATTTTTACTTTCTCTTACCTATGTATATATGTAATATATATATAGAGAGAAAGTATTGGATTCATGTCAAAAATTCGATGTCGAGATTTTGATGGATCTTCACGTTTTGAGGTCCCCTGAATCCAAAAAAGTGGTTTTCGCGACATGGTCTGTCTGTGGGTGTGTGAACAAAATATCTCAAGAACGGAAAGAGCTAGGAGGTTGAAATTTTATATTTAAGTTAGGCATCCCCATGGGACTTGACAGGAAGGTTTTAAACAAAATCGGTCAAAGAGTACTAGTACTTTACTGATGTACTTTTTCAGTTTTTTTCCGATTTTCTCAAAATTCGCTCCAACGATTTTGATTAAAATTAAAAAAATCAATTATTTTTTAGATGCTCTTTAAAATGTACAAAGAAAGACTTGTGAATGTGAGTGTGAATGAGAAAAAAGTGTGATGTTTAAAAAAAAAAAAAAAAAAAAAAATCTTGAATTCTAATATATATCGGCGGAAACCAAATATATGTCCTGGGGCGCCGGAACGAATTTGAATCAGGGGGGGGAAATTTTTTTTTTAGAAAATAAAAATAATTTAATATGTTCAAATAGTATAAAACAAAAACAAATCTACTATAAAGCTTTAAAAATTTTAAATAAAATCACAATTTTAATAAAATTAAAATTTGCTAGTGATTTTATCAAAAATTTGGAAAAAAATGAATTTCTTACTCTTAATTTTTTTTAATTTAGAAGATTTTCAAAAGTAAAAATATATCATTTTTAAAAATAAATGAAATAAAAGAAGACATATTGCTCCCCTCTGCCCCCCCCTCCATTATAGGATGCCAGGGGGGGGGAATGTACCCTTGCCCCCCCCCCCCCCAGTTCCGGCGCCTATGTATATGTCGACACAAAAAAACTGGTGTGACAAGCAGTGGCGTCATATGGAGGGGGCAGGGGGGAGCATTTGCCCCCCAAGGGTTCTGATTTTTATAAAATTTTATATTATTCTAATTAAAATACTCCAAAATACATCTAAGAGTATACAAACTGTACAAAATTAAACAATTAATTAAATTAAATATGTTTTGGCCAAATTTGACTACCCATTTGTAAGCAAATTTTAAGAAAAAAAAAAAATGTTTGCCCCCCCTCCCCAAGAAAAAGTTGAAATCACGCCACTGGTGACAAGCCCAGAACACAACTTTCGATTACCGGAGGGTAAGAGAAAGTTGGGTGCTGAGCGACCAGTTTTTTTTTCGAAATCTTGATAAAAAAAAAATAATTGAATTTTAATAACAATCGCTTTTATATTTAGATTAATCTTAAATCTATGTGAATTTTATTCCAATTTTAGGGAGTAATTTCAAGTTTAGAAGAGTATTTTTTTTTTTTGGGAAGAAATAAAAAAAATGTTGCTAAATAAATCTGTCAAGTTTTTTTTTTTTTTTTTTATTTTATTTTAAGCGAATGAATGCCTTTCTCTTTTGGCCCAGTCCATTTTGTAGGCGTAACGGAAGGGAGCTAGTGCTAGCTCTCTCTCTTTCTTTCAGCAGTAACTCTTTACATACACCCTTTGAAAATAAATTCTACTTTGAAAATAGGCTCTAAATAGTGATGAAGAAAATTTGTTAATATATGATAAACATTTAACAAATTTCATTAATGAGTTGCTTATTGATTAGGCCAATGGTTAATTGAGGACTCAATTTCAAGAAGACTGAACAGCTAGTAATCTGGTGTGACTGGCGCACAGCACACAACTTTCGATTACCGAAGATACACCAGATTTTTTGTGTAGACATGTATTTAGTTGCTCTTAGCACTTTAGTTCCAAACTTGACCACGCGATGATTCATAGATGGCTGAGCTACGAATGCTTCCACATCAGTAAAGTGTACTTCAAACTATTTCCAAGAAAAATTTCACTGATATACTTTTTAAAGAGCATCTAAAAAATAGTTGATTTATGAATTTTAAACAAAATCGTTGCAGCGAATTTTGAGAAAATCGAAAAAAAACTGAAAAAGTACATCAGTAAAGTACTAGTAGTTTTTGGTCGATTTTGTTCAAAAGCTTATTTTCATCCCTTAGGAGGGTGCCTAACTTAAATATAGCTCGTAGCTCTTTTAGTTCCTGAGATACTTTGCTCACACACACACACTCACATACAGACCATGTCGCAAAAACCACTTTTTTGGATTCAGGGGTCATCAAAACGTGTATATCCATCAAAATCTCGACATCGAATTTTTGACATGAATCCAATACTTTCTTATATATTAACATATATATAGAGGTAAGAGAAAGTGAAAAATCACTTTTATTCGCACAAAATAAATGACAAAAATTAATTATAGAATTTTAATTATAAATTTCTCATGGACTCGGCAACTGCTTGACGGATTTCCATCATTATTTATTTTTTATGGATCAATGATCTTAATTTAAAAAAAAAAAATTGCATTTTTTTCTCTAATAAATACAAGATTTTATTTTATTATTTGAGGTATTAATAAAAAGGCATCAATTTAGAAATTCCCAAAGATGCTATTGAATAGTCTTAAAACTTATCAAAAAGAGAGACAGAAAGAGAAGCAGGAAATAAGAAAAAAAAAAAAAAAAATTATATGTAAACACATTTCGAAGGTTTGTAATTTTCCACTTTAACCATTTGATTTGGTTAATTTGAAAAAAAAACTGTTTTTTTCTTAAATATCTAACGGGGATCCATTGAAAGATGAAAAAGAGATTTTTTTTTTTAATAGGATTAAATTAATAAATAGCAGCTAGTCTTTTAACCCCCCCCCATATGGCATCTCTAAAACAGTATTTTAATTTCATCAAATTATTTTTCTTTTTAATTTTATTTAAGGTCTTTTTCGGCATCTGAGGCCCCGTCTTTATCTATTTCAATTTATTAGTAGCCAATTAAACTGAAATAAATTTTTGTCGCATGCGATCTCTTGACCCCTAGCACAAGAAGCCTATGTGCTATGGACTTTCTCTTACCTATGTATATAGGTTAATATATAGTTCCGGGTTGCTCGTTTTTTTTTTTTTATTTTAATAAAATTGGTAAAAACTAAAAAAAAGTACATCAGTAAAGTACGAGTGCAATTTGATTTGTATAGAAAAAATAGGTAAATATTTATTTGAAATTTGAATGAAATTATAACGAGACAACTTGCTCCTCAATGGAAACATCAATAAAAACACCAAAATAAGAAATAACAGTCCAGGGGGAGCTTTGAGGAATAGCAACATTACTGAGTGGTTCCCAGGCGATGCCTAACCCTTGGCGCCCGCCCCCGGGTGTGGCGTAGTAGGTAGCGTGCCTACCTCCTATACCAAACGTCGCGGGTTCGGACCCAGGCAGTCCGATGATTTTATTTAAGCCATTTGGATACCAGATGACTTAAATAGAAATGCCTGAACCCACAATAGATATATTCTCTACAACGGTTATCGTAAAAGTCTTAAATGGCCTGAGTTGCCGAAAAGACAGTGTGAATGTGTGTGTGAGTGTGAGTGTGAATGAGAAAAAAGTGTGAATGTTTTTTGAAAAAAAAAAAAAAAAAAACACTTGGCACCCGGGAGATAATTAAAAATTATTATTTTCTATAAAATCAATTAATAATAATCAGAAATTAGTATTTTAATAATACAAATTAAATAATAGGTATTTTAAATTAATTGGTATTTTTGACATGATTAAATTAAATACATTGTAAGTAATTATTGATATGCCCTCGGGGCTTGGTGTAGAGGTTACCGTGCTAACTTCGTATGCCAAACGTCGCGGGTTCGGACCTCAGGCAGTCCGATGATTTTATTTAAGCCATTTGGATACCAGATGGCTTAAATAAGAATGCCTGGACCCACAATATATTATATTAATTACAACGGTTATCGTCAAAAGTCTTGAATGGCCTAAGTTGCCGAAAAGACTGTGTGAATGAGAAAAAAAAAAAAAAAAAAAAATTATTGATAAAAAAAAATAAATTTACGAAGATTCACGAATTCATCACTAACGAAATTGCATATATTCTATATATTTAAATATTCGTAAAGATATAAATTTGTGACTCAAGAGAGGGAGCGATTAGCCAGGAGACAAGCCCACTAAGCTTTGACCTTTATAAAATCTTTAAAACGAATTTCAAAAAAATTGGAAAAAACTAAAAAACTACACCAGTAAAGTACTAGTACTCGAGATTTCCCGAAGACGAGACCTATAAAAATCGTTAGAGCCGTTTTCGAGAACTGATATTCTTACATATAAACAAACAAACAAATAAATAAACGTACATTGCTCATTTAATAGTATAATAAGATAGAGAGAGACAGTATTGGATTCGTGTCAAAAATTCGATGTCGAGATTTTGATGGATATGCACGTTTTGAGGTCCCCTGAATCCAAAAAAGTGGTTTTCGCGACATGGTCTGTCTGTCTGCTCTCTAAAAACGAATTAGTAAAAAACTACTAATTCATAGTGAATAGTCACTTTTTTAAGATGTGCAAAGTAGACCACCCGTAAATAGTGGATATCCACTTTTTCAATTAGTAAAAATTATTAATATGAAAAGTTCACTAATTGAAAAAGTGAATTTTTAAAAAAATAATGACAATAAAAAGAAACGTTTAAGATATATGAAATAAGGTGCGATGACACCGGGACCTTAACTTGTGTTTACTGACTCGAGTTCTAGCCGAACCCACTTAAGCCTGACTTACTCTTACTTCTCTGTTATTTGGTATATAAGTATGTCGCTGATGTTAACAATGCTTTTTACTTGAATGTTACTATATTCCTTCCCAGCAATTTATTTCTAAATAAACTTAATAAAACCAATTCTCGTTATATCAAGAAATATATTTACTAAATTTTAAGTAAAAATATTTCTTAATTGACTATTTAAAAAATAATATTTTATTAATTTAAAAAAAATTTGGAATCTATTTGTATTGACTTAACATATATTTCCTGCAATTTTTAACAAAAAATACAAGTTATCTCAATATTATTATTTATTTGTATTATTATTACTTAAATAAAGCCATATATTGCCAAAAATGTCTTTATTAAGGAACCGATCAAACAGCTGGTCGGCCATGTTGGCTTCTCAGACAGCCGGAATTGAATGAACTACTTTTTGAATTAGTAAAAAATAACTAATCTAAAAGTAACACCAATAAACTTACTAAATATATTTGTAGATTCTGCTCAAAATGACTAAATTTGATGTAATTTTCTTACCTACTGTTTGAATAAGTAAAAATTCTACTAATTCGTTTTAAGAGAGTGTCTGTCTGTGTTCAATTTAAATTTAAGGCATGAAGGAATTGATCTAGGAGGTTGAAATTTTATATTTAAATTCAGTACCCCCCTGAGGAGTGAAAACAAGCTTTTGATCAAGATCGGTCAAAGAGTACTAGTACTTTACTGATGCAGTTTTTCAGTTTTTTTTTTCAATTTTCTCAAAATTGGCTCCAACGATTTTGATTAAAATTCAAAAATCAATTATTTTTTAGATGCTCTTTAAAATGCATTTCGCCAATATATGACGACACAAAAATTCTGGTGTGACAAGCACAGAACACAACTTTTGATTTCCGAATGTAAGTTCTGTGCAGTGCGACCAGTCACACCAGATTTTTTGTCTATATTTTTGTTATTTATAAAATAAACAGTTATTTTTTTAAATTAAATTCAAACTTTTGTTATTTTTTTTTTTTTTCAAAAAATAAAAAAAAACATTTTTTTTTTAAACTCTACCTACTAGATAATAGTAGGAAGATGAATGAATCAGTTGTGATTTATAGACTACCCACCTTTCTTAATTTCATTATAACTTGAGGCCACGGAAGGTATTCATTAAATAAATCGAGACTAACTTCCTGTAATTTAGAAGTATCTTTCTCTAATAAAAAAAATCTGGTGTGACTGGCGCACAGCACACAACTTTCTCTTACCTTCGGTAATCGAAAGTTGTGTACTGTGCTTGTCACACCAGATTTTTTGTGTCGACATGTATTTAGTTCCCGGCAGTAGGGAATATTTGAATTCAGATGTAAAATTTATAAGTATGGGAAAATATTTATATTTTGTTACTATGGCAACCATTTCTCATATCTTTCCTATGAAGCACAAGAGTAAAGTGTGCTTCAAACAATTTTGAGGGCAAAACGAGAATATACATTTGAAAGAGCATCTAAAAAATAATTGATTTTTGAATTTTAATCAAAATCGTTAGAGCGAATTTTGAGAAAATCGAAAAAAACTGAAAAAGTACATCAGTAAAGTACTAGTACTCTTTGGCCGATTTTGATTAAAAGCTTATTTTTCCGGTCCCGGGGGGTGTTTAACTTAAATATAAAATTTCAGCCTCATAGCTCAATTCCTTCATGCTTAAAATTGAACACACACACACACACCCACACACCCACCCACACACAGACAGACCATGTCGCGAAAACCACTTTTTTGGATTCAGGGGACCTCAAAACGTGAAGATCCATCAAAATCTCGACATCGAATTTTTGACCTGAATCCAATACTTTCTCTCTATATATATATTACATATATACATAGGGTAGAGAAAGTAAAAAAAGAGAGAAAATTTTTTTTTTTTTTTAGATTACATTAATTCGTAACGTTTCGTATAAATATTCGGCATATAACCTGGGGCAATAATTATTTACACCTTGAAGCATTTAAGAGAGTTCCTCCTGAAAATTCGGACTTAATACTTAGAAGAGGCTGGATAAAAGGAACAGGTTGGAACTTGACATAAGATTATGATGCAACTTCATGGGGGTGCCGCTAGATGGCTATGGCCTCGAGGTGTGTGTCTGCGTGCACGAAAACACCTCGAGGCACTTCAAATAATAATTTAATATTCTTTTTTAAGGGGGGGGGGCAATTAAAAAATTACGGACGTCTAAGAGTGACGTCACGTTGTCCAGAGAGAGTTATTAGTGTTTTGGTTAAAGTCTCAGAAACGATAAGAGATATGTGGGAGGGAGGGGAGGGGGAAAGAAAATGGTGGGATTTAAATTTATTTAAAATAGGTTTTAAGCAAAGCTTTTCCCTTGACACGATATGAAATATATAAATAAAACACTTGGTTATCTGTTTCAAAATAGTTATTAATTACAAATATTAATTAATTACAAATCTGCCCTTCCTCTCTGAATAATTACAAATATCTTGAGTTGATAAGCTGCAAGTATTAAATTAGAAGAATGGACGGGAATCTTACCGGGAAAAGCAGCTAGGTGTAAAATAAAAAAAAACTTTTGTATTTTATTGCCGACATTTCAATAGCTGCTTGCACTCATCAGTTGTCAGAATTAAGTAGAAATCTTTGTTGCCTTTGTTGTCCGTTGGGAATAACTAACTCAGGATTATAAGCTAAGAATAACTGATTTATCCCCTCGGCTAATCACGAAGTTAATTTTATTAGATAATTATTTACATTTCAAAAATAAGTATTTTCACTTTGATCCAATAGGTGATTAATTTCAATTATTTAGATTTAAACATTAGGGGCATCCTTCCTTGAATTAATAAAATATTAACAAGTTTAATATGTAAATTTATTGAAATATTATATAACTAGCAGCGGCGCCTAGCCAGGGAGCTTTGCCCCCTGGACGCAAGTTGGCTCGGGCCCGCCTGCTGCGCAGCATCGCCTTTTCTTAATTATGAAAAGAAAATTCTTATTACTATTCCAATCCAGCTTAAGGAGGTTTATCTCGCGGCACCCTTTACCCAAGCACGCGGAACCCTTGGGTGCCGGGGCAGATCGGTTGGGAGCCCCACTGTATTAGAGTGTTTTTGGAAAAACTCATTTAAAGTGTCTAAAAGATAACAATTTAGTTCTTCTTCTTAAATAATATAAAATTAATTATCTTTTGAAATAATTAAAATGAATTAGTCGTCTTTGAAATAACGTGGGAGGTCCAGGGTGGGGGGTGGGGGGTGGGGGGGCAAAGCCAATAACGACGACCCATGCATCTCGTTATTCTATAGTTAATGAAAAAATAAATTTTATTTTTTTACACTTATATGGTTAGAGATAAATTCTTCTCTTTCTAAATGAATAATCATATTTGAGATTCGGGCCAACCTCTAGAAAACCGCAAAAGAGTTGGTTGTTATATTATGCGCACATCTCTTTGATAAGTAAATATTGGCCTAGGTCTGTCTGTCTGTCTGTCTGATGGAATGCATGTTGTCTTTTGTCTTGAGTGAGCATCATCACATCACACACACAATGTCATAAAAATTGATGGACCATTTGTAACAGACACCGTTCCTCAATAAAACAATCTTGTAACTTGTAACGTACAGTACAAAAAAAAAAAAAAAAAGAAGAATGTTAGCTAATAATTTGGTTGATTTTCATTGATCTTTTAACAATAAATACTTTATAAATGTTATTATATATTATGTATCTTTTATAAAAGCATATAAATAAAGGCCAGATATAGGCTATTAGGGGATCAGCTGTTAGACTAGCCTGCCATCTATTGCAAGAACTAATTTGACAGTTGAATTTTAAATAAATCATCTAAGCTTATTTTAAAAATTTCTTAATTAATATGTGATTAATAATAACAATAAATTCATTTTTAAATTTAAAAAAAAATTAAAGATTATTGGGACAGATTGTTTTTTTGTATTTGCTTGATAACAAAAAAATTAATTACGATAATTTTTTAATAAGTCTTTAAAAAAAATTATAGCTCGATGTCCCAATAGTCTCTTATGAGTTTAATTCATTTAAAAAAAAACGCATTGAAAAATTCCTTAGAATAGTCTAGTTTTTTTTAAAGTACTTTTAGACGTCGCTCCTGAAGCCCCCCTTTTTTTTTTTAATAAAAAAAAACATTCACACTTTTTTCTCATTCACACTCACACTCACACACACATTCACACTGTCTTTTCGGCAGCTCAGGCCATATAAGACATTTACGATAACCGTTATTTATGAATTTATATATATTAGGGTCCAGGCATTTTTATTTAAGCCATCTGGTATCCAGATGGCTTAAATAAAATCATCGGACTGCCTGGGGTCCGAACCCGCGACGTTTGGTATATGAGGTTAGCACTTTAACCTCTACACCACGCCCCGTGGGCCAGAAGCCCCTTAATCATCTCCAAAAATGACACAAGTCGACATTTTAACGTATCGATTGTCCTACGCAATCCATATTAAAATGTAACCCTAATTAAATAAGGTCTAATGATTTTCATTACTCAATTATTGTTGGAAATATATTTGGCAACCGATTGTGGAATTTCGATAACTTGAAAATAATTACTGCAGTGGGATTAATTAAAAAAAAAAAAATATTTATATATGTAACAACGTCTACACACTGGCCGCCATTGGGCTGACTGGCTCCCTCCTGTTGACTGGCCGGTCTCCGTGTTAACCTCTCTGACTTTACTCTGACTCCCAATTGGAGTACTCGCACGTTTTTTCAATCCATTCCATTCTCACTTATATTCACCTCAAGATAACACTTGCATTTCAACCTTCAATTTGTTTTCTTCAACTCAG
>JAKCPI010025943.1:0-29265 GCA_023213315.1 Euborellia annulipes | reverse complement strand
TACCTTAGAAGAGTTTCCCTTTGCCGAGGAATATTTTGTTACCGAATCTCCTCCGTCCCCTTATGTAAATGTTGCTTTTGGTTCCTCTGATGAGCCTTTTTGGGCCACCACCCCTGAGTTGAAACAAGATTGGCTAGAGTTTCAACAAGAAGAGTTAGAGTTAGCGAAGTTTCGCCCGGAACCTCAATCGAGTTCGAGATCTCGACCAACTCCTAACCCCTATGATTGCTCTGACTCCGAGGAAGAGCTTTTCGACCCTGTTGATTATCTGTATAAGGACCCTCTACCCGATCATGAGTCAGATTTCATGGATGAAGGTGCTGCTTTCTTTAATGAGGATAATTTCCTTGTTGATGACGACGCCAACCATCAGATGTGCTGTCATTCCACCCTGCCCGGGAGACCTGATCAACCTCTTGAGTCAGTCAAGCCATCTCCAAAGTTGCCCCTCCAACCCTCCGTGGCTACAAAGCCTGAAGCAACAGCGAAAAAGCCCTCCTTCGTTCTTAAATGGGTGCCACCTAGTGAAAAGTATCGTCCTGTACTAGAGCCCAGTGCGCCCGTTAACCGGGAGCCACCGTGTGAAGAGATTCACATCCTCCCGTTGACGTCTGAATCGGGTGAGAATGCTCTTACCCTTCCCCTCGTTTCTGTTGCTTCTGCTGCAACTCCACAAATAGAGCCGTTGTCCGTGTGCGACTTCCCTCTAGAAAGTAAAAGTCTTCCATCTCCCTCGGAATCTGCTGACGGTGCGATTGCCCTTCCTTTAGTTTCGGCGGCTTCTGTTGAAACACCAACGATAGCTCCGTTGCCCATAAGTAGCTCCCCTCTCTTTGACGAAACCTTTCGTCAGTGTCAAGATAGACTCGCGCCAGAGACCGTCGCTATGGTCGCGGAAATTCAACAAAGTTTTGCTCGACTTGACAAAAGATTAGCTCAAAATGAGGCTGACCGGCTAGCTCGTAGGGCTGAATGCCCTCATGATGCTCTGGCCCCTCCTCTCATTTCCGCTACTCCTGTTGAAGCCACCAGGATAGATCAGCTGCCAGTAAGTGACTCCCCTTTCTTGTCCCCAGTTGAAAATCCTGCCCCTGTTCCCGTGGCGCCGGTATCGGAGCCTAATCCTCTCCTGCCACCGGCCTTGTCTCCCATGATCCGTGCCCCAGAAGTAGCTCAAGCCTCAATTCCCCCGGTTCCCCCTGCAATGAAGACTCCAATCGGTATTGACGAATTCTTGCGTCAGGTGCAAAATATGTTCGCGCAAAATCTAGCAGACATGCGCGCCTATAATGCCGCCATGTTCGCCAGAATGGACCAAAAATTTGATCACACTAACCATAAGGTAGGCCAAACTGATACGGACACTCGTGCATAAGCTTGACCAAGTCAAGCCGGGGCTGCGATCGGCGTGGTCCGAAATTCCCGTCGCCTCAGTTGAAGGTACTGTGCCCTATACAGCCGAAAAAGTCCACTTCGCAGCCATTGAAACAATTGACTATAACATGTGTGTTCTTGAGCCACCCAGCGTCCTCCCCGTAACCGTGCCTAAACCTGTTCACTTAACTCCGGTCTCCCACTTTGAAGAGCTGGAATCCCCAATTGAACCTGCCAGTCTTGCTCTGGAAACTGCTCTCGTTCAAACCCAAGTCCACCCTGTCGCTGTAGTTGAACCCTGCGAGGTTACAGTTACTCCACTGCCCAAAGTCGATGGTAGTCCTACCCCGTCAGTCCAGTGCCGTCCAACCATTGACTGCACTCAGCCACTCAAAAAGCCTCCCATCGATGTAGTGCCCCCGCTCTGTGTCCCACAGGCTTGTTCAATATGTAAAGTATCCACTATCAAAGCCATCTTTTCAGCCTATTCAAACAGGAACCTTGCCTTTGGAAATGTTACCAGGCAACCTGTCATTGATATAGTTCAACCCGGTTGCTATATAACCGAGTCTTTTGTGTCCTCTCATTATGAAGCGCTGTCTTCTTTTCCTGCCACATTTAAATTGTCTTCTTCATCCGATTTGTTACCGGAGACGCTCTCGCTGCTCAATACTAATGATCCCCGTGTACTATATGCCCTTGAAAATGAGAAGTTTGAGTCTGGAAAAGCCTCAACCGGTCCAGTCAGCTCTCCTCCGGTGGATGAAAATTGTGTAAAGGTTGTTTCTTGTCTAATACGAGTACATCCCTCTGCCCTAGCGCTAAATAAATTATTTTATAAACACAGGACGCGTTTTAAAGTAGTTCGCCAAAAGCAGCATCTACATGAAACCGTCTCCCGGATGTGACCTTTTAATCCCGGACTTTGACCTTCTATCATGGACTTACTAGTAGGCATTGTCGCTTGTTTACATTTTGTTGTAGCTTCTCGGGTTGCTTAGAAAAATGTTGAGTAATTTTTAAATTAATTTAAATAGGCCTCGAAAATAATATAGAAGGAATATAAGAAAAATTTGAATTGTTTGCGAGATTAAGTAAAAGATGGAAAACCGAAAATGAGAGGAAAAATAGAAGTTAGGTGTCGAAAATATTTTTTTTGATGATAGTTAACGAGAGGTTGATTTTTTTGATGAGGAATTAAGTATTGAATTGAAAGCTAATAGAGGTAGATGTTTTTGAAAATAGATGTAGTTTTTAGAAAAGATAGAATTGCAAGTTTGCATGTTTTTTTTTTTAAACAAACAAACATATGTATTGGAATATCTTGATGTGCCGTTTTCTTTTAATATTATAATCATTTAGGAAGTTGTCTTAATTATTAGTTCAAAGGTGAGTGTGGTTGTCAACAGGGATTCTTGAAAATAATGTTTCAAAAATCATGCATAATAACGATGATAAAATGCATTTGTTGTTCGAAAGAGATGAATAAAATAGTGATTGATAAAAAAAAAAAAAAAAAAAAAAATCTAAAGAGAAGAAATGAGCCTAATTATTAGTTTAAAAAAAAAAAAAAACTAATCTTCTCTGCTAAAAAGCAAATAAACTTTTTTAGCATTCTTTTTGGATGCAAAAATAAATCAAAACTATAAACATTCCAACAAAGAATTCCCCCCCCCCCTTTCCCCATGATCCCTTAGTGAAGTGAATAAAGTGAAGGTGTAATTTTAAGTAAAGCCCGAGAGGCAAAGGTTATGAAATCATGTTTTAGTCTGGCCTAAGTGGCAAGTGGAGTTGAAAATGTGTAGCTGTTTTTAAGTTATGCCCTGCGAGGCAATTTTCTTGTAAGAGTAATGTTAATGGTGCAAGGTTGATTGAAGATGGTAGTGTTGGAGTAAGCAATGAGAGAAAAAAAAAAATTATAAAATAAAACTTATGCCGATGCATCGATGTAAATCTAAGATAGCGAATACCCGCCCAAAATTTTAATAATTCAAAAAAAAAAAAAAAAAAAAAAAAATAGTTAAAATATAGAATCAAAAGATGGAGCCGCATAGTCGTACAATTTGTAATTTGTTTGGTTTGTAATGTTTTTATGAGTTGGGATAATTGGGTATAGCCAATTATGTCTTAAGGGGAATAAATTATTGAATGAAGTGAATATTAAAATTAGTAAAACGTTGTGATTCACGAGCCCTCTATTTTCGAAGGTGGCAGATTCGCATTTGAATAGGAAAATAAACGGCCAAAGTGCCAAACTTTAAATAATTAAAAAATGAGCGTGGCTCAAGGGTCAAAGAACCCACAATCTGTGTCTGAGGATCAGGAAGGTTACCTCACGAATAGGAACTTGTCCAAAAATGATTCCAGCACCCCTATTAATTTGCATTGTGTTAGGCCACCAGGATGGACCTTAACACAATGTCTTTCTTTTCTTCGTGGCTAAAGGTGGAAATGACGAATCTAGCCTCCCGCTCAATTGTGAGTGTGCAGACGGAACCGACGTATAATTGCGATAGGACCGACATTTCGGTAGTTTGTTCTTTTTTTGTCTAAGTGGTAAAGCCAATTTATTGTTGGTGATGTATATAGTCAGATGGTTAACATATGTCGATGATGCATGGCCAATAACTTGTTTGTCAATTTTTATTGTTATAGGGTCAAAAACTTAGGTTTAATTGAATGTACGCGGCTTAAGTTTTCTCAGTTTTGTTATTGTTCTCACCAGAGATTATTTAAAAAAAAAAAAAAAAAAAATTTTTTGTGAAAAAAAAAATTTTTTTTCCTTTCTCGTCGGGGATATAATGGTCAAAGCCATATGAGCATTTTCTCCTGACCAACCCCTCTTTCTCTTTATTTGGACCCTCAGAATATTCAAGTGAAAATTAAATAAAATGCAATTATTTAATTTTCATTAATTTTTTTTTTCTACAAATAATTTAATAATTTATTTAATATATTATTTAATTAGGTCAACAATCCCAATTAGGGGATAATTATCTTGAATTTCAATATTGTTATTGAAATATTAATAGTATTATTAATTAATTAGATAAAAAATAATAAATAATTAATTTAATTGTCTACCAGCCTTCAAGGCAACCACATCGCCTCCCCAAATAGGCCTTGTTTTCCTATCTTATATCAAAGTTTCTTATGAGGCTATGCCTCCCCCAAGCACCCTGATAGTGGGGTAACTCGCCTCAATCCTCTCCCTGGACCATTATCCAGAGGATGATGCTATGCATCTCAAATGAATCCTGGTGGCTCCCAATTCGACTACCAGTGGCCATGGGCCCTTGAAAAGAGCCAGTACGAGTTCTTCCTGGACCAACTGGAGGCTGCGACTCCAATCAACCATCATCAACTACAGATGAGTCAATTCTTGTTTTTCCCCCTTCCCCCCTTAATTAACGTAAACTATCTAAACTTGCATATAATAAACTATAAACTGTTTATTTTTCTAAATATAATTTATTAAACAATTATTTGGATTATTATAATATAAAATTATATACTAAATTTAAATTATTATAACAAATTATAAAATAAGAAACAAGGCTTTTGTGTCTCAAAGAAGCGAAGCTAGATACTCGAATACACCCCTATCTTACCGGCGTTGTTGCGAAGCCAACGACCGGTACATTAAATAACTAATTGCCACTAATTGCAATTAAACCCCAAATTAAATGAAATTAATATGTTATTAAAAATATGAAATAAAAAATAAAATTTTGTTAACCAATCTTGTATACTTTATTGATGTTTCCATTGATAAGTGACTTTTCACGTTATAAATTATTTTAAAGGAAAATAAGCCATATGAGAAACTTGAAATAAAAAGAAGTATTAAAAAAATTTTAATATTACACATATGATATATCATTTTTTACTAGATTTTACTCAGATTAATAATTTATAATCAAAATTTCCATAGCATACATAGATTTCGAATTATTCTATGGACAAACTTCACATTGTGAATGCCTTGTTGTAATTAAAGCCAAAACTCTATATAATATATGATACATGCTTTTATATCTTTAATTCCTCCTGATTCTAGAGAACTAAACGTCTTTTAATTATATGGTCTAATTTACGAGTTATTGGCGATCAAAGTTAAGCTTATTTTCGACCTTAATGACATCAACACTCAATTCTATATTATTGAAAAAGATTATTTAGCATTATCTGATTAAAACCAAATTTTTACCAGGGATTTATAATTAAAAAATGAGTTTTTTCTAAAGTTTCATTGAGATTGGTAAAGAAATAAATAAAATATTGACTATTTTGTAAATTGAGTTTTAGAATTCGGGATCCCGGATGGGTAAAGAGAGCGCTCTGTGAACCGAGTCTAGGCTTGCAACTGAGATCCCAAATTCTAAAACTTAATTTACAAAATAGTCAATATTTTATTTATTTCTTTACCAATCTCAATAAAACTTTAGAAAAAAACTCATTTTTTAATTATAAATCTCTGGTAAAAATTTGGTTTTAATCAGACAATGCTAAATAAGCTTTTTCGATAATATAGAATTGAGTGTTGATGTCATTAAGGGCGAAAATAAGCTTAACTTTGATCGCCAATAACTCCCAAATTAGATCATATAATTAAAAGGGCTTTAGTTCTCTGGAATCAGGGGGTATTCAAGAATTAATGACATGTATCATATGTTACATAGAGTTTTTGGTTTAATTACATTAAGGCATAAACAATCTGACGTTTGTCCATTGAAATATTTGAAAACTATACATTCAATTGAAATTCCGATTATAAATTATTAATCCGCATAAAAAGTTAAGAAAAATGATATATCATATGTGGAATATTAAAAATATTTTAATACTTCTATTATTTCATGTTTCTCATATGGCTTATTTTTTCTTAAATCAATAAATTAAAGTATGGCTCAAGTGGCTAATTCGTCATCAACCACTGAATATTTTTTTCCATCCTCACGTAACCAAACTGCGCGAGTTCAAATCCACCTCCTGCACTTTTTTTTTTAATCATATTATCAATTTCCTTTTATTTTTAATGCTAACTTATAATTTCATTTATCTATAGTATTCTTGGCCACGAGGAGGTTTTATTTTAAATATTCTTCTCATTTATCAACAATTGAAGTTATGTTTATATCTGCATGGTTTTATCGGGGTCAAAAAAGGCTGGTGGCCAACATTCTTTTTTAAATAAATATATATATGTGAATGGTTGCAAATAATTAATGATGACTTTTCACTTTATAATAAGTTTTTTTATTTAACTTAGCACATTATCGTATTTACTGTCTATAAATATAAATTCAAATATTTTTTCTATTCTTATGAAATTCTTTGCTCACTTCATTATATTCCCTGCTGGGGGACATCATTTTTGATATATTGTTCCTATGTTCAAATAATTTATGTAGTCTAGTACAGAGCTCTATTCGCCTGATTTGATCTCATCCAGAGAGCCACCAAGAATCAGGTTCCTCAAAACACATTTGGCCATTTGCAAACAATGTCAAAGCAGAATCAAATTCAGGTTTGTTTGTTTTTTGCTCAATTTATTTAATTTCTAATATACAATATATTTTTTTTTGTTGGTCATTTTAAATATTTAGTAATATATTGTATTTATTAGAATTTATTTTATTCTTTGATTAATTGTTTTGCATATATAAAAATATTTTTTGCTTTTACATTTTTATAGGACTCAAGTGACAACTCATTTCGACCATTTGAAAAAGGTGTTTAATCAAGGGATACGTTATAATTTGCTTAATAATTCTTCAAACATCAAAATGAGGTTGTTTGTCTATATACATGTACATGTATATATAACACACACAGTGGCGGATTAATGCAATTTTGTCGGGGGGGCGGTTTTTTTTTTTTTTTATTTTTATTTTATTTAAGGATTTTGTTGGCATCTATGGCCATTTAGACCCTTTTCCTATTTATTTAAATTGATTGGTAACAAATTCAATTGAAATTAAAGCCCGGAAATCATAATTTCTTTAGATTACTAGTTTTTATAACATTGTGAATTTCTTCTCGGGGCGACGCCCCCTCCCCCCTTTAATCCGCCCTTGTACACACACGACATCCATAATATTATTTTTTTATTGGAAGTTTGGTGGAAAAATAATATGCTTTTGTTACATTTTAACTTGTAATTTTTGGTCTTTTATATATGTATGTTTATAAATATATTGTATATTTATTAAAGCTTTTGTGGTTGGAAATATTATTAGAGGAATTTTTTGGTCTATGATTAAAAATTCCTCTAATAATAATTATTGTATATTTTTTTTAGAATTTTTCTAAAAAAAAAAATGTTTCTTAAAATGTTTACTTTCAAATTTTTTATTTTAATAAATATATATTTTAACTTGGAACTTTATTTATGCCTTTTATTTTCCCTGGAGGAAAAAAAACCTTTCACTAACAATTTTATTCATTGGGACTAGAATCATTAAGATTTATTTGGATGAGAAATCAGAAACTAGTAATAAATAGCAAGGAAAAAATAAATAAATATATACATTCTGGAGGAAAAACTTTCCTTTGAATTTTTAAATCAGCCCCCACCACCAAAGTAGTTATGTATAAGCTATTAGGGAGCGCTGAAGGTGCTGGAATAGACCGTGTTTTAGGCACACCATTTTTTACTACGTGATGTCCCTTCCCGTTTATTCCCTATTCCCTGTTCTCAACAAATCAGCTAACTTCACAAAGTGTATGTCATGTAAATTAATTTTTTCTTGTCAATTTAAAATTTTATATTTTTTACATATAAAAACTCTTTTATTATACTAATCTTTATTATATTTTCTGTAAGTATATCCTAATACATTTTTTATTAAATATAGAAGTATATCAAAGTTTAGAATAAACATGATATAATGAGTAAACATTTCAATTCGATGAATCATAATCTGTTATCTTAATTTTCTTTTAGGTAAATAATATATTTGAACAAAGAAGCTATTTGTAGAAATTTATTTCATATTTTTTGGGCTTAGTATTTAAGAATTCAATACAAAATGACGAGTCACTTGGAATTAAATAACGAAGTTACACCTGGAAAAAAAGTGGGTCCAGCGGTCCCTCCCAAGCCGAAAAAGACTCAACCTTTGGTAAATTCTTAATCTAATATTGTAATTCTTTTCATTTTGTTTGATATTAATTGATAATTTTTTTAGGTTCCAAAAAGTTATTCTTTAAATAATCAATGTGAACCTTCATTCAGTACACTTTTACAGGGTTCAAATTTAGAAAAGAGCCAGCAGCAATTGTATACTAATTTACCTCCCCCATGTCAAGGTATTTTTCTATAATATTGTATTTATTAAAATCTAGTAATCAAGATACTATCTTTCATTTAATCATCAATTTATTATAATAATACTTCAGTATTCAAAATTTTATATTTCAGTCATGAATGAAATTAAGAAAAAATAGCAATATTTTTAAAATATTGATATAATAATTTTGAAAATATATGCTGATGAATGAAAAAAATCAATTGAGATTATAGATTTTTTTTTTGTCCACGTCATATTTTTTCCTTGTATTATCATTTTCATCTTTCCCAACACATTTTCAAAATGAGCATAGGTGCTAAACTAGAAAAAAAAAAAAAAAGATGATGGAGAATATGGCTGTTTAACTTGATAAGGATAGCGAATAGAAGCTAGGAAAATTCAAATCAGACAAAAACTAGATCAATTTTTATCAGATTTTCCTTTATTTGATCGTCGACGTTTCGGACGCCAGTCGCGCCCTCCCTCAGGACAATCAATCGTCAAGCAAATACAGATGGAAGTATTTATAAAATTGAAATCGTGTATGAAACAATAAAATCGATATAAAAATTAATCTAGTTTTTGTCTGATTTTAATTTTCCTGGCTGCTATTCGCTATCCTTATTTAGAAAAATTAATGTGCATAATCAAAAAGGGCACTAAGTGCGGGTGCATAATAAGTGGCTAAGGGAGGAAGTCAAAAAGAAAATGCCCGAGGGAAAATGGATTTGTTCAAGCAATATTGAGCTCTCTGTGGAAAAATGAAAATGCATAAATTATTACAAAACGAAATTTATAGCTGTGATGTTATATTCATTAAAGGGTAGAAAATGAGAGATGCAGCTAAGGTTTTTTTTCTTTATTTAATCCGCACGGCTGACTTTTCGGTTCCGTGTTTGAACCATCTTCAGAGCTGGCGAAAAGTCATTATGAAAGTGTCATATTGGATTTTATACATTATTGAACCAAACCTTTATATAATAAATATATACACAGCATGTGTTGACCAGGTACATAAATGAATTGACTGCCCCTAGTCTTTAATTAAAAGCTGCCATAATAATTATACAAACCACAAATGCTTCTGAACACGTTTGTAACTGAAGGAACAATCAGATGAAAGTGTTTAGTTGAAAATAATATAATCCTCCACTCATTAAGATAAAAATAAAACAAAATCCAGATAGGGTTTTTGTTCTTGTGGTTTGTGGGGTGAAGCCCCTTTTATTTTTCTCAATATAATAAATAATTACAAAAATTAAAAATTTTTTGAAATAAGATTAGTTTTATAATAATATTTTTAATTTTCATTTCTTGCAAAATACTAAGAGTTATAATTTGTTTATTTTTAGCCATATTAAGCAACGCTACATATTGCAACATCACTCCTCAGCCTCAACCTCAAAATGCCAAATTGAGTAATATTGAACCGTCTCAGTCCATTTATAGTAACATAACACCATCAAATAATAGCGATAATCTATATTGCAACGTAGGAAATTATAATTCAACCCAGAAATCAGGTATGCCTATTATTTTTCTTTTGGAGTTATATATTTCGAGAAATGAATGTTTAATAAAAAAAAGTAATTTTTTATTCATTGCTACTACGAATTCGGTACAGATTTGATAAATATATTTATTGATGTCCTGTAGACTGAAATAAGTTTACTTTATTTTAAGAATAATTCATATTTAATAAAAGTGAATCCTCTAAATCAGTGTTTCTCAAACTATTTGTAGCTGCGACACACATTTATTGTCGGAAATTGTACAAAAAATCAGATCTTCAAAATGTATTTAGTTATTGATCCTAAAAAAGAGACCTGTACTCTCCCCTCTCCACTTAAATTTAGAATAAAAATATTTTATCGATTTAAAAAAACCAAGTAAAGATCTATTTTTAATTTAAATATATTTATATACTTTACCCATTTAATCCGTTTAGAATATATAAATATGAAAAATAATTTTAAATTTATCATATTTATTAGAATTAGTGTTGATTAGTGCGATTGACTCTGAATCCGTTTTTATATGATCTTAGCAAAGAAAAAAATAATTTATTTTATCAGTACTGGAAGATGTCTATTCATATCTTGATTTAGAGATGGAAGGAATTGCTAAATTTAACTTCAAAGCCACCGCTGACGATGAACTTAGCTTCGAGAAAGGCCAAAATGTCCAAATTCTTGATTTAGATAGCGACTTGAATTGGTACAGAGCAGAAATTGATGGCAAAATAGGTTATATACCTAAAAATTATATAAAAACAAAAATACCTGATTGGTTTTATGGACGGATAACTCGAGTAGTTACAGAAAAAATACTTTTTAACAAATATATTGGAGCCTTTCTGATTAGAATCAGCGAAAGTTCACCAGAAGATTTCTCTTTAAGTGTTAAATGTCCTGATCGGATTCATCATTTTAAAGTTTTTCGAGATGATAAACGCAAATTCTATCTTTGGAATCTTAAATTTGACAATCTTAATAAATTAGTGGATTATTATCGTACTGCATCAGTATCAAGATCTCATGAGGTCAAATTGTTGGATATGATCCCAGAAGAGATTACATATATTAACGTTTTAAACAGACGTAAGTCTTTTTTTACACATATCATTCCCTTTCATATAATTTAGATATTTAATTCTTGCTAATGCAGAGCAATTGCTCCTCTATATATATTCATATATTATGTAAGAAAAAGTAAAAAAAAAAGGAGCATAAAAGGGGAACTCAACTGCGGGAACTGAGAAGATGCCTGTTGAGATTAAACTTGAAGGTCGGAAGATTGTAGGTTTTGGGGAAGATAGACACAGGGAGCTTGTGCCAATCACGGAAGGTCATGGGGACAAAGGAAGATTGGAATTGACTAGTTCTATTAGTCGTGAGCTGAACAACATAGGGATGCGCCACCCTTGTGTTCCCTATATAGGTTGCTTTGAGGAAATAAAGTAACTTTTTTAGAACATTTGGCCTGAATTGTGTTTCCTACCTGTCTAAATAAATATGGATTTTACTTTGCTTATCTTATCTTTAAGTCCAAATGAATAAAAAAATGATTTAATTTTCAATTACCTAGCTTAGTACATTTAATAAATAAGATTTGGTGGCTGTGAACGTAATAGATTTTGATAGGGCAGGTTCAGCCAAATAAAATGCCTTTATATGCTTCTCGACTCCGGAGACGTTTCGAGATATTTTTAATGTCTCATCTTCAGTCCGTATCGAAAATTAGCATAAAGGTAGTCATTAATATACAGCATATGTACATATAAATTTTATATAATGAATACGCCTCGAAGCGTTCATGAGAGGAAATATTCTCAATAGTTGAACTATTGAGAATATTTCCTCTCATAACGCTTCGAGGTATTCATTATATAAAATTTATATGTACATATGTTATATTAATGACTACCTTTATCTAATTTTCGATACGAACTGAAGATGAGACATTAAAATTATCTCGAAACGTCTCCAGTCGAGAGCATATAAACTTTTTTTTGCTAACCTCCTATCAAAATCTAGTACATTTAATTATTAATTATTTTCTTTTAAATAGGTCCTCTTACGAATAATGTTAATCCAGCGGATGAATTACCTCCACCCCCACCCCCACCACCAACAAATGAACTTGGTGAATATGCTACATGTATTGCTGCGAATTTTCCACCGCCACCTGATGAATTGCCACCGCCGCCTTCACCTGTCTCTTCAAGTTATTCTGAACTTAGACGTGCAACATATCAACCTGACTATGGTCCTTATGCGCCCTCATCTCAGGTATTTTTCTTTTTATTAAAATGTGCAATTTTAAAAATTATTTCCTCTTTAATTAGGAATGATTTATTAAAATAAATATTTTAAGGAAAGGTCCGGAGAATAAAGCATTCGATGAACTCCTCTCACATCATCTTCCACATCTGTCCCCTGCATCTCTGATATTTTAAAAATAATTCTTACACATTGCTTGACACGGTCCCTCCTCCACCAGATAATTTTTACCTTCTCTTAAATCTATATATGTTAATATATAGAGAGAGAAAGTATTGGATTCATGTCAAAAATTGGATTTTGAGATTCCCTAAATCCAAAAACTGGCTTTCACGACATGGTCTGTTTGTCTGTCTGCGTGTCTGTGATCAAAATATCTCAAGAACGAAAAGAGCTAGGAGGGGGAAAATTTATATTTAAGGTAGGCTCGCCACTGAAGCGTGAAAATGAGCTTTTAAACAAAATCGGCCCAAGAGTACTAGTACTTTACTGATGTACTTTTTCACTTTTTATCGATTTTCTCAAAATTTGATCTAACAATTTTGATTAAAATTCAAAAATCAATTATTTTTTGATGCTCTTTAAAATGTATATTCTCATTTTGCCATTGAAATCTTATCAAGACCATTTTACTCCATAGGAAAGATAGGAGAAATGGTTGCCATGCTAACAGAATATAAATATATTTCTGTTTATAAATATTACATCTTGAATTAAAATATACCGTACTGTCGGAAACTAATCAACACAAAAAATCTGGTGAGTGGTCGCACAGTACACAACTTTCTCTTGCCGAAGGGTAAGAGAAAGTTGTGTGCTGTGCGACCACTCACACCAGATCTTTTGAATAGGAATGTATGGGCAAAAGAGACGTAGCGAAACACAGGAAAATAAGAGAAAGTAAAAAAATAAATGTGAAAGTGTTTTATTTTAATAACCGCGTTTACAAGTCGAAATTAATTCACAATAAGTTTCACTTTTTCCCATATATTTCTATATAAAAAGTAATTGCTACAGTGCCCTGTACCAGTCCTCACAGTAGTACAGTGAGGAACAATATTAAGCATTTTCTACTTGTGATAATTTCATTGTTTTTAAAAAATATTATATATTTTTTAATGAAAAGTTTCATGGTTCAAACCTAGATTTTCATTTTCTTTTATAAAAACAATGCAATAATCACAAGTAGAAAACGCATGGGTGGGACTTTTTTTTTTTTTTATTTATTAGGGGTGACCCCTCAGTCATTCCCTTCACATACATATATACAAAAATCCATATAAATAACATAGTAAAATAATAAAGTAGCAAATTATATACATATAAGCAACATAGTAAAAATAATAGAGTAGCAAGTTATATATACATATAAATAAAATAGTAAAAATAATAGAGTAGCAATAATCACAAGTAGAAAACGCATGGGTGGGACTTAATATTGTCCCTCACCATGAATTAGTAGTCACCCTGTATAAAGACTGTACCTACTCTTCCTTTGCCCATAATTAATGGGGTGGATTATAAGCTTACCATGTCTGATTTTTAAAAGTTTTGTAGAGTGAATTCATAAATAAATTGTTATAAATCAAGGCTAGATTCTATTAGAACTTAATTATTAGTACTAGTAAAATCTCAAGTTGTCATTCTAAATGTGTTAATCCATTTAGCTTAGATACAATAAAATACTCACTTTTGTTATTATTCACAGAGTTCAACTTACGAATCCATCTACGAA
The DNA here is from genome assembly GCA_023213315.1 of Euborellia annulipes. Taxonomy (NCBI): domain Eukaryota; kingdom Metazoa; phylum Arthropoda; class Insecta; order Dermaptera; family Anisolabididae; genus Euborellia; species Euborellia annulipes. Next base: position 15,079 of record JAKCPI010025943.1, on the reverse strand, counting down.
CCAATTAATCCCAGACCAGCGAGTCAAATGTCTTCACGTAGCAATTATTCATTATATGCACCATATGTGAGTGGATCTCAAAACAAATCATCTAGTGGAACGAATTCTCGATCTGGCGGACAAACTGCTCAGGGTCAAGTTCCTTCTGCTAGTGGCGGTCCCTCTTCTGGCAAAGAAGCGGAAGTTGATGCTCTCACTGATTTACTTGTTCAATCTCTTGATACTGGCGGAGATTCGGATATTTTTGGTACTTTCTTTTATTATTTCGTCAAAACTCAAAGCCTATAAAGAGAGAAAATTTTATGATATTCTTAAACGCTAAAAAGGAGAAAAATATACTATAAATATTTAAATTAATAATCAATATTATATTCAATATACTTTTTTTGCTTCTATTCTAGGAATTATTTATATATACTGGCAGTGGCAGATTTATGCTTGCTTCCGCCTTAGGCCACGTTTGATTCGCCGCTCTTTTGATTAACTGAATTATATTAATTTTGATTCAATTTTATTATTTATATATAACTTTTATTTTTTTGAAATATAATTTTTAAACGGTAGAAACAGCACGAGAAGGATAATATAGAGGTGAACAGGAGGTTTACTCGTTTAGTTGCCGATGGAAACGCAGACGGAAATAATTTACAAAAAATTATTTCGAGGATTTTAATATAACCAGAGGATTGCAATTGCAATAATTCAGTTTCGGTCTAAGAAGACCATCATCAAGCCTGCGAAATTTTAAAATCGTGAATCAATACACAGAAATACAAATAATTAATCACATCATTATATACTTTTTCTTTTTTAACAAAATTTAATGATTAAGGCTATTACATTAATTCTTAGTTATTATATACATCAGAAAGACATTGTTTTATTGCATATGTACGATTTTTAGAAAAGAGTATAAATTTAGTTTTATTTGCAGTAAATAATTTGTCATTTTATATTTATATATACTGTATATCATTTTATATTTATTTACAGAAATAAAACTAAATTTATTCTCTTTTCTAAAAATCGTACATATGCAATAAAACAATGTCTTTCTGATGTATAATATATATAATAACTAAGAATTAATGGAATAGCCTTAATCTTTAAATTTTGTTAAAAAAGAAAAAGTATATAATGATGTGATTAATTATTTGTATTTCTGTGTATTGATTCACGATTTTAAAATTTCGCAGGCTTGATGATGGTCTTCTTAGACCGAAACTGAATTATTGCAATTGCAGTCGTCTGGTTATATTAAAATCCTCGAAATAATTTTTTGTAAATTATTTCCGTCTGCGTTTCCATCTGCAACTAAACAAGTAAACCTCCTGTTCACCTCTACCAGTATATAATTTTTAAATATAACTAATAAACATTACAGATAAATAAGTAATCTTATCTTATACTATTAAACAATCAATGTATGTAAGCACATCAGTTCTCAAAAAACGGCTCTAACGATTTTTTTCAAATTTAAAATACTGTATATACTATTCCCGGCAACAATATGAAATTGCGCTAGGTCCCACCTTTGGGAAAATTCGGGTGCTAGTATTTTACTGATGTACAGTGAAGGACAATATTAAGTCCCACCCATTCGTTTTCTACTTGTGATTATTTCATTGTTTTTATAAAAGAAAATGAAAATCTTTATTGCAAATTTTCTAGGTTTGAACCATGAAAGAAAATATCTAATATTTTTTTAAAAACAATGAAATAATCACAAGTAGAAAACGCATGGGTGGGACTTAATATTGTCCTTCACTGTACTTTTTAGTTTTTCCCAATTTTCTCGAAATATGATTTAACGATTTCTTTTAAATTTGAAATATTTACGAGAAACGGCGCGATGTGCTGTAACCGGAAGACGGACTTGCCTATGTATGTTTTAACTTTAAACAGATAGATAATAAACATTTTTTTTAAATTTAACTCAATTTGTAAATTACTTCTTTCCGACTTTCATCATCGCAAAAACATCGATCATATCGTCGTAATTAATTTTTTGGACTAATTGAGCTTGAATAGACAGTAATGCAAGAGCATTTAAGTCTGTTTTGGCCAATACTTGCGCGTAAATAGGTTTTTACTCTTTTCAGAGTGGAGGAAGATCTTTCTCCTGAACAATTCGTAGCCGGAATACCAATTCAATTTTTGAAATGAATTGTCCTTAAATTTTTAGGCTCAAAAATTTTGGCATTCCTAAAATTTTGTCGCCCTAGGCCCGGGCCATCACTGTTTACTGGAAATACTTTTTTTGCTGGTTAATTGAGTGATCAAGTGTCTCACGAAGATCGAACCATGGATCTCTAGCCTAATCTCGGTTTCGTATTATAACTCTCTCGGCATCACATATTAATTTTCAATATGAAAACTAGTAGTAAAAATTAATAGCGTTACCAGAATTTTTATTTAAGCTGGGGTCCTAATAAAATTATTCTATACTCTTGAGTAAATATAAATTTACACTTTTTCCTTGTGTTTTTTGAAAGTGGTTTTATTAAAAATTTAATTTTAATTAATTTGTTATTCAGGTATCTGCGCAGCATGTGGAGAACGAGTAGTTGGGGAAGGTTCAGGCTGCACAGCGATGGACCAAACTTATCACATCTCTTGTTTTACTTGCCAACATTGTGCCATTCAATTACAAGGCAAACCATTTTATGCCCTTGATGGGAAACCATATTGCGAAGATGATTATTTGGTAAATACTACAGTATTTATTTCTAATTTGCATATAGGCCTATTTATTCGATTAAAGCAAAAATAATATTGATACAATAACAATGATATAATTAAAGCCCGAATTCTTATGCAATTGCAAATTCATTTTGGTAACATATACCATCTATTGCAATAGTATTGAGAATAAAGCCCGGCAGTTTGAGAGCCCAAATGGTACACGTTCACTAATATATTAAAAAAATAAATTTTTATGGTAATAAAGGACGATGGCCCTATTGTCTGCTTTGAAAAAGATATTTCTTAGACAGACCAGCTGCCATTTGGGCTGCCTAACTTCCGGGCTTTATTCTCAATAATATTGCAATAGATGGTACGTCCCAGAAAACAAATTTTCCATCCGAATCATGCCCCCTTGGCACTATGGTTCAAATTTTATATTGCATATAATATATATATTGGGTAATCTGGAGTGACTGGTCGCACAGCACACTATTTTTTCTTAATTTCGGTAATTTAAAGGCGCATTCTGTACTTGTTTGCCAGAATATAAATACAAATCAAATTTTTAAGTATTTTTTTTTAAATTTTACATTAAAAATACATTTTTTTTTTTTTCGAAAAAAAGTATTTTTTTTTCAAATCTCAGGGGTGGTAATTACCCCCTTTACCCCCCCTTGTATCCGCCCTTGATTCCCCCTCTGTTTTTTTCAAGACTTCTCCACTCACCTTTTAAAGGGATCTCCCTTTAACTTTTTTGTTCTTATCACCTTATTCAGATTACTCAACCCTTATCTGTAAATTTCTTGTTAATGAATTAATCAAATTTTTAAACCTCAAAACTTTAATTCAATAATATATTCTAAACAACCATTTTTTTTTTTTTTTTTTTTTTAGTATTTCACAAATAATAATTTACTTTATTTTTAAGAAATTTAATGAAATTCTAAATATTATTCACTAACTATTCATTTTAGAATACACTTGAAAAATGCTCTGTCTGTATGAAACCAATTTTGGAAAGGATTCTGCGAGCAACTGGCAAACCTTATCATCCTCAATGCTTTTCTTGCATAGTTTGCGGAAAAAGCCTCGACGGAATTCCATTCACAGTTGATGCCACCAATCAAATTCATTGCATTGAAGATTTCCATAAGTAAAATATTTTTTAATTCATTCATTTATTTTTAAGATTAAGTAGAGGAAGTCTCGAATTCCTGTTATTAAATATACTATTAAAATTTAATATATATATAGGTTAATCAACAACTAAATGGCATATAAGTATTTGCCAAAATTCTAGCATTTTCATTTGACCTTAACGATTTAATACATCTATTTATTTAATTAATAATTATGTTTATTGTCTTCTAGCAGTAAAAATTGAATAATTTTTTCCAGAAAATTTGCTCCTCGTTGTTGCGTTTGCAAACTTCCTATAATGCCAGAGCCTGGGCAAGATGAAACAGTGCGAGTCGTCGCTTTAGACAGGAGTTTCCACATAGGGTGCTATAAATGCGAAGTGAGTATTTTTATATTTTAAATGATAAATATAATTCACTCTATTTGTGAACGTAATCCTAAATTTTAAAATAGATAACTTGGCCATTCTATATATCCAAATGAGAACTCTTGTTTATTTTAATAAAAAATCATTGTATATTTACAATTTTTCTTTTGTGTTACTTCCTCGGCAATGGCACTGTGCAAAGGCAAACAAGCTCCATGCAAATTTAATTTAATATACTCACTCGCAGAAAAGAGAAAAAATAGTTATTTAGGCATGGGGCAGGGGAAACTTTTGGGTTTTCCTTTTAAAAAATTGTTTTAAATATTATTTACCATGAAAACCAAGAATGTTCCTGTTAAATGCGAAACTGGAGAGCTCCCCTTAAAAATATCATTACCTTCCCCCCCCCCTCTCAAGGTCATTATTTATCCCTCCTGATCTGACTGTCGACGGATATTTTGCTTGTTAAAATCTTATATTGAACTATTGTTTTATTATTTTCAGATCTATTTTAAAAACAATATACTAATCAGTCATAAGATCGGATTTAATATTCCAATTTTTATTTATATTTTAATTTCCATTGAATCATGTAAAATATTTTAAATATGATTTTGTTTGATATTATATTCTTTGTTATGTAATTTTTCAGGATTGTGGACTGGTGCTTTCTTCCGAGGCAGAGGGTCGTGGATGCTATCCCCTCGACGATCACGTTTTATGCAAAAGCTGCAATGCCAATAGGGTTCAGGCGCTCACCTCGCATATGATCACTGAACTGTGATAAAAAAAATATATTCTCATCGAATCGGAATTTAAACGCTTCCTGTCTGCCATCTTAAATTGCAATATTTGATAATAGCTCGCTTAAAAAGAAAAAAAAATCATTCGCTTAAAATGAGAGATCGCGCTTAAGGTGTAAAGTAAGTGTAGTTTTTAATGTTTCTATTTTTTTTTAATTTTATAAAGATATATATATATATATATACGATATATATACATATAGCTGTATTCTTCTTTTTAAAATTACTTTTAGATAAAAGAAAATAAAATTTCTTACTGGAAATTTTATTTTCTTTTTTAACGCATTTTTTTTATTTAAAAATTTTATTATTGTCTACGTCATAATGTTTAATATATTTAATAAAAATTATAAAAAGCTGTACATTTTTTATAAGAGAGAGAATTTAAGCATTTTAAATAATTAACAAAATTTGCGAAAATCTTTGTAGAACATTCCGTAATAAATAATTTATTTAGTAAAATATTGTTTTGTTTATAAATAATTTTTCTATTTGAATAATAACTATTTGGATCACTTATTATATTCCAATTCATGTGATTTTATTTTTTTCATTTATTTCTTTTGCCAATATTTAAAGAAAATGATATGGGTTTATAAATATTGATGATACACAATTTACCCCCCTAGGGCCAACTTCATTCACTGAAATTAAGTTGAATCTTAAGATCAGTTAACAGCTTTCAAAGCTAATTTAAAAGTTACTTCGCAGGTGCATTCATTTTGATTTAAGCCTGCGGTTAGCATTTAAAACGAATGTGAAAAAATTGTTTCTTATGCGCATTCCCAATAAAATTACTAAACTTTAATGCTGGATGGGTTTTATTTCTTATTTTAGTACCCAAGTTTTGTGATAATGAATATCATTGAAGTGAACTCGCAATTTTACTTTTCCAATTATTTAACCATATATTTTTTTTAGAATTTTATTTTTCGTTTTTAATAATCATGCGATTCTCTAAGGGCTCGCGAAAACTCCATCATTTTATTTTGTCAACCCTTTTTGTACTGTTTTGTGAACTAATTTGACGAAGGACCGGTATATAACAAACTCTATTTGCTTGTACAGTGAGGGACAATATTAAGTCCCACCCATGCATTTTCTACTTGTGATTATTTCATTGTTTTTAAAGAAAATTTTATATATTTTTCAACTTTCATGGCCCAAACCTAGAAAATTTCCAATAAAGATTTTAATTTTCTTTTATAAAAACAATGAAATAATCACATGTAGAAAACGCATGGATGGGACTTAATATTGCCCCTCACTTTAAGTACACCAAATAAAAATAGCGAAAAAAATTAATATACATGTATATCTTGTAATTTAGTGCTGGTCACAAATTAAAGATATAGTAATTAAACAATGGCTTATTTAAATTTGTTTTTTTTTTTTTAAAGGAGGAATGGTGAGGACATAAATAAATCTTGTTAAAAATGGTTTTCACAAATTCATAAAATGTGAAATAAAAAGAACCAGAGGCGTACCGAGGCAGTTGGGGGCCTGGGGCGGCACTAGAAGAGGGGGCCTTATATTGAATTTTTATTTGGGGGGGGGGGGCTGCTCATCTTTAAATATCCCTCTTCTCCATACATAAAAATATTTTTAAAATATCGTATATTCCTGAACCCCAAGGGTCCCGGGGCCTCTCGAAGAGAAATTTTCATTAAATTTTGTTTTTTTAACTAAATTTTTCGGTTTTTACTTGAGCCCTGAGGGCCCCGGGGCCTCTCAAAGAGAAATTTTCATTAAATTTTGATTTTTTAACTAAATTTTTCGGTTTTTACTTGAGCCCTGAGGGCCCCGGGGCCTCTGAAAGAGAAATTTTCATTAAATTTTGATTTTTTAACTAAATTTTTCGGTTTTTACTTGAGCCCTGAGGGCCCCGGGGCCTCTGAAAGAGAAATTTTCATTAAATTTTGATTTTTTAACTAAATTTTTCGGTTTTTACTTGAGCCCTGAGGGCCCCGGGGCCTCTGAAAGAGAAATTTTCATTAAATTTTGATTTTTTAACTAAATTTTTCGGTTTTTACTTGAGCCCTGAGGGCCCCGGGGCCTCTGAAAGAGAAATTTTCATTAAATTTTGATTTTTTAACTAAATTTTTCGGTTTTTACTTGAGCCCTGAGGGCCCCGGGGCCTCTGAAAGAGAAATTTTCATTAAATTTTGATTTTTTAACTAAATTTTTCGGTTTTTACTTGAGCCCTGAGGGCCCCGGGGCCTCTGAAAGAGAAATTTTCATTAAATTTTGATTTTTTAACTAAATTTTTCGGTTTTTATTTGAGCCCTGAGGGCCCCGGGGCCTCTGAAAGAGAAATTTTCATTAAATTTTGATTTTTAACTAAATTTTTCGGTTTTTACTTGAGCCCTGAGGGCCCCGGGGCCTCAAAAGAGAAATTTTCATTAAATTTTGTTTTTACTTGTTCCCTGAGGGCCCCGGGGCTTCTCAAAGAGAAATTTTCATTAAATTTGATATTTTAACTAAGTTTTTCGGTTTTTATTTTAGCCCTGAGGGCCCCGGCCTCTCAAAGAGAAATTTTCATTAAATTTTGATTTTTTTAACTAAATTTTTCGATTTTTACTTGAGCCCGGAGGGCCCCGGGCCTCTCAAAGAGAAATTTTCATTAAATTTTGATTTTTTTAACTAAATTTTTCGATTTTTACTTGAGCCCTGAGGGCCCCGGGGCCTCTCAAAGAGAAATTTTCGTTAAATTTTTTTTTTTTAATAAATATATGGGGGCCTATGCCGGCTCGGGGCCTGGGGCGGACCGCCCCCCCCCCCCCTCGGTACGCCACTGATGGATGGGACTTAATATTGCCCCTCACTTTAAGTACACCAAATAAAAATAGCGAAAAAAATTAATATACATGTATATTTTGTAATTTAGTGCTGGTCACAAATTAAAGATAGAGTAAACAAATAAATTAAACAATTGCTTATTTAAATTTGTTTTTTTTTTTTAAAGGAGGAATGGTGAGGACATAAATAAATCTTGTTAAAAATGGTTTTCACAAATTCATAAAATGTGAAATAAAAAGAACTCGTATGTGCTGGGGCATAAATTTATTCAAACTTTCGACCAAGCCATCGTCAGAGCACTAAAAGAAAATATATAATATATAAAACAGGTTATGTACAAAAAATATATAATATTAAAAAAATATATAGGCTATATATTTTTTTTTATATATATCTTAGAATTCTTTCGCCATTAAAAAATGAATAAATTAATAATAATATCAAAAAAATTTTATTTTCCAAGACCTTAAGAATTTTCAATTTTGATATTATTAATTTATTCATTTTTTTTTGATTTAATAAATAATATTATATATTAGCCTATAATGGCGAAATAATTCTTAGTTTATATAGGCTATATCATATATTTTCCTTTAGTGCTCTGACGATGGCTTGGCCAAAATTTTGAATAAATTTATGCCTCAGCACATACGAGTTCTTTTTATTTCACATTTTGTGAATTTGTGAAAACCATTTTTAACAAGGTTTATTTCTGTCCTCATCAAACCTCTTTAAAAAAAAAAAACTAATTTAAAGATAGAGTGTTAAATAAAATTCCTGTTTTGAAAATTGTTACAATTCTCAGACAACAGACAATCAAACACTGTCAATATTTATAAATCTCCATCATCTCTCTTTTCTATAATAGAGCCTATATATCTTAATAGAACTAACATTTAAATATAAAAATCAATATGTATGTGAAAGGTGATATAATTAATATTATATCTATGTAATATAATAAGATAATTATAAAACTATGTGAAATAAACAATTTCAAAGTTAACTAAATTATAGTAAATAATTAATATAACTTATTGTCGTCATTAGGATCTAGTTACTATTGAAGTGTTGTTCTAGTTAATTTGATTTATTTAAATTTTACTATATTTATTTATAATAATATTAAAAGAAGTTTTTATTAATACGACCATGTTATTTTATTTTTCTTTAAAACTTCAGTGCTACAAACAAGTAAAAAAATAGACCAATAAATAAATAAATATTTCAAAGACTTATTGTAAAGGTTTAGAAATTATTTGAGCTCTCTCACTTTAATTCCAGGCTATCCATTACTAGCCACTTGCCTTATGCCTTATGTACAGTGAATACACACACGAGTACATTTTCTAATGTGATTATTATATTGTTTAAAAAAAAAATATTAAAAACTTTTGATGTTCAAAAATAAAACAGAATTCTAATAAAGATTTCCATCTTTAAAAAAAAACAAGAAAATAATCACATGGGAAAACTTTGTCTCGTAATGTACCACACGTGAAGCATTTTTATTAAAACTAAAGTACTACTACTGCTAAAAAGTTTTCAGGCGCTTGGTCTTATTTATTTATTTTTTTTTTTTGCGGGGGCTGGAATTTTTGTTCAATATAAAAGATAGCGGTTCCATATGTAATATTATTTAAAAAATTTTTTTAAAAGACAATTAAATTAAAAATTATAATAAGCTTTCAATTTTAAGTAAGAATCCAAAATATCGTAAGTTTAGTCCTTCTGAGGATGGGAGAGAGAGGCAATTTCCCCGGTAGAACAGCGCCTGTTAGAAAGATTTTCAATTGATGCTCAAACAAAACATATTGGACTAATATTAAGCATTTCATGAGAAAAAGGGACCGTGGCTTCTCCCTGTCTCTTTGAATAGAAAAAATTTCAAAATATAATTTTATTTATATTATGGATTGCTATAATCATTTCAAAAATTAAACATTTCCATTATGATTTCACACAAAAAATATCTATTTTTATTAACAATATGGTCAAAGGACTGATTTATTCTTTAGAAATTTAATTTATTTTATCGTTTATCAATTTATTAGTATTGTTATTTTTTAAAATAATTTTACTTTACTATATAGCAGTGGTTCCCACACTCTGCTACATGGAAGCAGGCCCTTGGGGGATTATATTCCCATTGCTCCAGTAGAGACGCTCGATTTGGTTGAATTTATGCCTCAAGCCGGGTTCGAACACGAAATACTAAGCCTTAGCTTATCCGATAAGCCACGTCGTCTCCGATATATATTATGGAAGCCAGAAACTAAAAATATTTGGCGACCTCTGCTATATATTAAAGAATGAAAAAGTGAATATTTTCCTATTTTTTTTTTTTTAATCGAAATTGTTTCCTGTATATAGTCTTTGTTAAAGAAATTTTTGGATAATTTTAGAAAATTTATTTCTGCTTGAATTTTCTACCTTAATTGCATCTCTTATTTTATAACAATAGAAAAATAAGCCATAAAAATTATATATATATTTATATTATTATAATTTAGTCATTTTTGCTCAAATATATTTAAAAGATTATATATTAACTCATGTATTTTATTTCCCTTGATTCTTTATTAATTTAAGAAAATAATTTAAAAAAAATAAACTTAATGAGAATTGAATAAAATTTGATAAACTGCGCAACGTTTTATTCAATTAGCGCCACCAGAGCCATCTTGAATTTAATTCTGAAATCTCAATTCATTCCCGCCCTCAAAGAGTTATACTCTTTGCCTTCCCTGAGTGTCAGCCTCGAAGACGTCCATTAGCAAAGTGTAAATGAATTTTTCTGAGTGATAGTGCAAAAAATTCTCCAATTTACTGTATTAACAAAAAGTGGTATGTACACATTCTTCTTAATTTGTTATATATATTTGTTTTTCTATTTAACATTGTTACTTGGTTATTTTCGTTCTCTAAAGTAAAATCACGAATGGGATTAGGCATATGACAATAAGCAAGCATAAAGACATTAACTTTTGATTTTCAAGGTATAGTTTTTTAGTCAATACCATCTCAGTATGGACAATCAGAATATTTGAAGGATCATTATAGACTGATTATATTTGAAAATGGGAAAGAGGAAAGCCTTCATGCTAAAACGTTCGGAGTTCAGATCCAAACAGATTATAATAAAACTGGAGTAGCATGAGGAAATTTTCTTAAATTCATTCAGTTTACAATATTAGAGAAGAAAATAAAATATAACTCCTGATTTGCAAGTTATAGTTTTCTAATCGAGACATTTGCTTTAACAACATCTTGTATTGAAAGAAAGCATACTTGCTACATAGAATTACACATTGTAATAAAAATGTTTAAATCACAACAAATGACATGGTATTGTTATAATTGACACCTGTTTAGTCCTGAGGAAGGGGGCGATTAGCACCCGAAACGTCTACGAGCAGAATAAGATAAAATTTTGTGTATTATTACTAATCCTGGCTGCCTACCCAGCACCAATACTCAGGGCCGCAGACAGACTTGACGGGCCCCGGGGCTACTTACTAATACGGGCCCCCTCCAAAAAAAAAAAAAAAGTTTTTTTTTAGTATATATAAAAGGCTATTGTGGCCTTCATGCCAACAATTTTTTACACAGTTTTTGACACAACTTTTGAAATAGTTATACATAGCTTACAATATTTATTTAAATAAAGTTATTTAAAAATTTTTCAAAATTTCCTAAACAAAGAGGTACAATAATTTATCGAGGCCAGATTTGGACAAAGAATTTCCGGGGGAATCTGGGGGTATGGAAAATTTTTTGAAAATTAACCACTGAAATCTGCGTTTTTAGCTATCCTGAATCGTCAAACTTGATTTGAGCTTAAAGAGCCCGGGCCGCCTGAGCAAAAAAAATTCAAGAAAATGATTTTTTTAGTTGAAATTTTAAGATTTGAGCGTAAAGGGCCCGGGCCCCCTGAGGAAAAAAAATTCAAGAAAATGATTTTTTTAGTTGAAATTTTAAGATTTGAGCGTAAAGGGCCCGGGCCCCCTGAGGAAAAAAAATTTCAAAAAAATGATGTTTTTTAATAAAAATTTTAAGATTTGAGCGTAAAGGGCCCGGGCCCCCTGAGGAAAAAAAATTCAAGAAAATGATTTTTTTTAATAGAAATTTTAAGATTTGAGCGTAAAGGGCCCGGGCCCCCTGAGGAAAAAAATTTCAAGAAAATGATTTTTTTTAATAAAAATTTTAAGATTTGAGCGTAAAGGGCCCGGGCCCCCTGAGGAAAAAAAAATTCAAGAAAATGATTTTTTTTAATAAAAATTTTAAGATTTGAGCGTAAAGGGCCCGGGCCCCCTGAGGAAAAAAAAATTCAAAAAAATGATTTTTTTTAATAAAAATTTTAAGATTTGAGCGTAAAGGGCCCGGGCCCCCTGAGGAAAAAAATTTCAAGAAAATGATTTTTTTTAATAAAAATTTTAAGATTTGAGCGTAAAGGGCCCGGGCCCCCTGAGGAAAAAAAAATTCAAGAAAATGATTTTTTTAAATAAAAATTTTAAGATTTGAGCGTAAAGGGCCCGGGCCCCCTGAGGAAAAAAAATTTCAAGAAAATGTTTTTTTTTTTTTTATTATTTTAATTTAACCATGAAATTTAATTTTTATTAGAATTTTAAGGTGGGAGCTCAATGGGCCCGGGCCCCCTCGGAGGGCCCGGGCCCCGGGGATATAGCCCCCCTGCCCCCCCCCTGTCTGCGGCCCTGCCAATACTATATAACTCCTTATAATATATAAAATTTATAATATATGGTTTCTGATTTAGATTTGATTTAGCTAAGCTTTTTGAGATATGATGCCTTTTTTCTGTCTGTTCAAGCAATTACCCTCTCACTCTCCAAACAAATGAAATGAAAGATTATCAAATATATAATAGAGTGATGGAGATATCAGCCAAATTGGCATGCTCGAGGTTCAATAAAACTCTCAGAATAAGATGTTTCGGTCTGAATTTATTTGGTTCCGTTATTGGAAATTATACACATACGATTGACCAGAGATATCTCTGATCTTGGGCACAGGAGCCATATAATTTTGTATGAAGCAAATAAATTTTATTATTGACAAAACCTGGTTCAAAACATGTGTATAATTTCCAAACTGAAAACGACCAAAAAAATTCAGGCCGAAACGTCTTATTGTGGGCAGGGGCGTAGCGAAGAGATTTTTCAGGGGGGGAGAAGGCCAAAAATGCCAACTAAATTTAATCAATTTGCCAACTGTACAATTCACATTCTTTTTCATCCTATATATATTAATTTACTAGAGGCTAAACCCGACGCCCCTTAGTCGCTATATGACATGTTCGATGTTTTATATCCCCTCCCCCTTCACTTTGCTATTTTAATATTAAAAAAACTAAAGGATTAAACATTATTTTTGATAGAAATATAATTAAGGCAAGATTTTTTTCAATTGAGAATTTCCCCATATAATTATACTCAATGAAAAATTTTGTTGAGTAGTACAGGACTCTTACAGACTAAATCTCTCTTCTAATGCAGTGGTTCCCAACCGGTGTGCCCCTGCACCCAAGGGTGCCGCGAGAATGCCTAAGGGGGTGCCGTGAGATATTTAGAGAAAAAAATAATAAAGTTTTGCTAAAAAAAGGTCAAATTATTAAAATGGAAGCGGCAAAATTTTCCGTAGATCGGAAAAAATTAAGCTTTGCCAAAAAAAGGTCAAATGATTTTCACGCAAGGGCGGAAAAAATTTCGTTTTGATAAGGGAAAAAAAAGAAGGGGGCCGCTAGTAGGTAATATTATTCTCAACGCACCTTTGGGGTGCCGTGGACTTCAAAAGGTTGGGAAACGCTGGTCTAATGTGTAATTTACCGGGGTGTTTTAAGCAATTCCTGGGTTTTTATATAGGATACCCTAATTCCAAAAATACCATAAGTTTTTCTCCATCAAATTTAGTTTTAGAGATTTAGAGAAAATTAAATTTTAATAGAAAATAAGCTCTAGAGCGACCCTTATTTTGAATTTTCTGGCTTTACCCTTTAAAAATAAATACATTAGAACCTCGCTTACGGTGCCCTTTCATAACAAGCAATTTGCATAACGAGCAAAAAAAATTGTAAAAATATGACTTGCTTAACGAGTTTCGTTTCGCATAACGAGTGGAGAGGAGAGAGAAAGTCCCGGATTGTGCTCATGTTACATCAGTCTATGTCATGAGGGGACAGCTCTATGGGGAGAATGTTATTGTTTCGCATAACGAGTGTTTCGCTTTACGAGTATGATTCTGGAACGAATTATGCTCGTTAAGCGAAGTTCCACTGTACATAGAAATATAAAGTTTCAGCCCAATTGGAGGCGATTTAGTGGTGCAAAACACGGCTAAAATTTTAGAAAAATCGAATTTTTTCAGTTTTTTCAACTTTGGACATCCCTAATAGGTAGAATCTTTTACCATCACTGAATGCAAAAAAACATATTTACGATATTCTGTAGTTCTTTCACTTTCTAAAAATCAAAGAAATTATGAACAAAAAGGGTCTTGAAAAAAAAAAATGAAAAAAAGCAATTTTTCTAAACTTTTAGCCATGTTTTGCACCACTAAGCCACCTCCGATTGGGCTCAAACTTTACAGTATAAACTTCTATTTCTATGTATTTCAACTATCTGCAGGGGGTAACGACTTAAAAAAATCTAGAAAATTCAAAAAAAGAGTCGCTCTTGATCAGATTATTTATTAAAATTTAATTTTCTCTATATCTCTAAAACTAGAGCCGATGGCGCAAAATTGATGGCATTTTTGGAATTAGCGCTTCCTTATAGCCAGGAATAGCCCTAAATTTCAAAAAACTTTTTTGTTGACCTGTATAAAATTTATATTTCTATCAAAAACATTGTTTAATTGGAATTCCTTTTTTTTTACAATTATAGTAAATAAAGAAAATTATTCCATTTCCAATTACAAATGAACGACTGAGGTTTCTTTTATTTGTTCAAATATTTTATTTTTCCCTTTTAAAATAATCCTAATGATTTTCTCTATGTGTTTGTATTACATTGTATAATAAATTTATATTCAGTAAAAAGAAAATAAATTTATTTATTTGAAAATTTAAAAAAAAAAAAATTTTTTTTAATAGATGAAAATATAAAAAAAGAAAATTTAATTTTTTTTTTTTTTTAATTAAAACAAATTAATTTCTGTTAAATAAACTTTATTTTGCCAACTGGTCCTTGATTTTGCCAACATTTGCCAACTCGATCCGACCTGGGGGGAGACTCCCCCCATCCCCCCCCTTGGCTACGCCCCT
>JAKCPI010025941.1:0-20189 GCA_023213315.1 Euborellia annulipes | reverse complement strand
TAAAATTAATTTGATATCGATTATTGATACTTAGAGAAGTGTAATAGTAGATATGGGTTTTGATATTTTATACCTTTTTTTAATATAATAGGGTTTTTGACTTTAGACATTTTTATTCTAAATTTAGGAGACGTTTTTACATTGCTCACAAATTTTATTAAAGATGGAGCAGGAGAAATACTATTATTCTTTTTTTAATTTAAATTTATTCCTGATTGAATTTTCGGTCCGGATATATACCATTCACAGAGCCCTTTTCCCAGCTCTGTCAGGCCAATATTAAAATAATAATAATTATAACATAAAAAAAATATATTTTTTATAACATCTTACTATAAATTAAATATCAAATTTTAGCCTTGTATTATTTCGATCTTGAGATACTGTCCGTATTCTTAGTCGAAACCAGGAGATTACCTATGTAAAACTTGTGGCAAAACTGTTGACGTCACTTCGCTTTTTGCTTGGGAGAAAAACCTAATAGTTTTGAATAAATTTAATATATATATTTGGCAGAATAGATTGACTCAAACGCTTAATTAAAATATAATTTTATTTTAGACTAAATTAATCATTAAAAATAAAAAACAAAAATTATAATAAGTACTAAATAGTCTTTTTTTATCTTGAGGAACAGGACCTCCCCAGCCCCCTCCCCCCCTGAAGTCTCTGAGAAAAATAAATAGTAGTAAAAAATATTTTATATTCCTTATTCATTTGGAGGGGGGAGAGGATATCCCTGGTTTGACCAAACTCTCCTCATCCTCCGGCCAAAGCCCTGTGATAGTTAGATCACTAAAGACAGCACATTTTACGCGACCAACTTTGAGGTTGTGACTTGATTGAAATGTTTTTAGATATATATTTTCTTAAAAAAAAAAAAAAAAAAAAAACTTTTAAGTTAAATTGACTAAAACAAAATATCTATTTAGTGTAGAGTTTGAAATGAGTGCTTTTAATTAACTTTTACTTAGAAACTTGATGAAAAAAAAGGTTGGCGCCTAGAACAAGTATTTATACTGTTATTAAGCTCCCCTTTGCAAGTTATGCCACCCTCACCCTAGAAGGACAGAGACTTGTTTACACTGGGGTTGGGGTCCATCAATTATAACGCAAGAGCCAAAGTGAAATCAGGATGGGAAAGAAACGAAAGACAGAAATTGCGAAGAGTGTATTCGGCTAGCTTTTGGTGGTTGGAGGGGTTGAGTGACGTCGTTTCCTGGCCCAGTTTCCGGTGAATCAAACTCGGCGATTCACTTCCGGATGAGCCCGTTGCGTCACGTGATACAAAAACGCAACGACGACGACAACGACAACAACAACGGGGTGTGTTTTTTTTTTTTACAAACTTTAACTATATTTAGGGGAGTTGATTGAGAAAAGTCGCCTCGGAAAAGGGAGGGATTGAATGACCCTCGAGAGGTCCTCTCTCTTTTGTAGAACAACTTGAATTTGTTGTCAATAACAAGAAATTAGATAACATTTATTTTTTTATTGTGTAAAACAAATCGAATCTTAGTTCAACCACACTTAATCTATTCCCTTTATAAATAAATAAAATTGGGTTGGCAACCTAGGATAAACTTAGTTGGCCTGCCGTGAAATCATGGAGATCCTGGTTCGAGGCCAAGAGGTGCAATTTTGTCCATTCAAAACACAAACTCATCTGGCAAATGGTCTTTAACTTAAAAGATATATTTTCTTTAAATTGATACTGGCGAACGTAGTGGCGCACTAGTTGGAACATGATAATGAAACTTAGTAAGTCAAAATACTTCAAACTCAAAAAAATATTTATACATCAGTAGCATTGCTAGATTTTATTCATAACTTAACTAGATATCGTAGCCCTTTTCCTGTATTAGTTTTTGAGATACATTTATTTTGGCACAAAAGATTGGCAATTTATTTATTACCAGCGGCAAAGCCGTCCTGCCCCTAACCAGGGAGGCAGTCTTCCAGAACCCTACTTCAATATTTATCAGTTGCATCAACTAATCTAATCAATGTTCCTCACTGCCGATGGATGGTTTTCACTTTTGTGGTATCTCATTAAATCAGTGTTGCGTGATCTTGAATTTAAAAAAAATGATATAGCCTTTAAGATGATCTTTCTTATGGAAAAAAACTGACTGAACCTTAAGTAATCCATATTAGGAGGCAATTTTGGCCAATATCGTCAAAAAAAGGTTCCTGCTAGTGTCTTCAAATTCTAGTTAAGCTATTAGCGCAATCACAAATATCAAAATTTCAATTTCATGTACCTACGTCCATGGGCGTAACTAGAGAATTTTGTTGGGGGGGGGGGGGGGGGGCACGGGACCAGCCATCCTCCGGGGGGCCTGGAAGACCCATATTGTCTCAATTTTTCTTGGGGAGCCTTCTGGGGGGGGCTCCAACGGAACCCCCTAGTTACGCCCATGTCCTATTTCATTGTTCGGACGCGAGACGAACTCTTGACCACACAAGAGGCATCCTATCCGAGGATCAAAAATTCATCAAGCTTTCTATGAGTGATTCTCTAACTGAATGAATATAAAATTTTATTCTTAAACAGGATGAGACAGAAAATTAATATTTATTTAGAATAATATAGATAATCATTGAGTGGCGTAACGTACACCCCCCGCAAACCCCGCGGTGCGGAGGGCCTCGGACCTTGTGGGGGCCCCGCGGGCCGGGCCTAGTCAAAAATTTCGGACAATAAAGCAAAAATTTTGTTAAAAAGGTAAAATGATATCAAGCAAAAAAAAGATTTTTGCGCAAGGCTGCAAAAATTTCGTTTTCGGCCGTGATTGGGGCCCGAAAAAAGATTGCGGCTGGGCCCAGGTAAAATACGTTACGCCACTGATCATGATGATAATGATATTATTATTATCATCTTCTCTTGAAATCTCTTCAAAAAAATATGTAAATTGGGAACATACTAAGAGAGTTTTAAAAGGAAGGCTATAAATCTGTTTCATTTATAAAAAAAATTGTGATTTGCCGTATTTTTGAAAAGAAAAAGTCTAGAGAGAGAATGAGGCAAGGCTTTTGATCTTTCGAGACGCATTTCGACAAAAAAGAAAAAAAAAATCTCGCAGACAATAGCTAAGTTACAAAGTGCTGACATGCAAACAGTATAATAACATTGGGGATTGCATCGGAGAGGGAAGTAAGAAGAAAAAGAAGGGATGAGAGGTAGGGCGGGGAGTGAAGGGAGTGACTGAGAAGCAAAGAAGGCCAACCTCTTTTTATTGCAACTTCCGTAAAAATTGCTGTTTCGTTGTCAAGATAAATCTATTGTCCGAACAAGTTTATTCCACTCAATTGATAACACTTATTGGATTTCTTGTTTATTAAATTTTATAAGAAAATTTTGTAATCCGATTATATTTATGATGTTAAATGATAGTTATTGTTATTTTTCAAACCGCTTGTCATGAAATATTTAAGCGAAATGGGGGTCACTTTTTTCATTTATGCTAATTAAAAAAAAATCAAAACTATTGGAATAAATATCAATTTGAATTGACTATTCATTTTCATGTATGTTTCGTTTTTCATAAAAATATGTACTGTGCGGTGGCAAATGTAGTTTTTTGGCATTTGAAATTTATTGCCTGTTCATTTTAAAAAATCTGGTGTGACTGGCGCACAGCACACAACTTTCTCTTACCTTCGGTAATCGAAAGTTGTGTACTGTGCTTGTCACACCAGATTTTTTGTGTCGACATGTATTTAGTTTCCGACAGTAGGGTACAATTGAATTCAAGATGTAAAATTTATAAGTATGGGAAAAATATTTATATTTTGATACCATGGCAACCATTTCTCCTATCTTTTCTATGGAGTACAAGAGTAAAGTGGTCTTCAGAAGATTTCAATCACAAAATGAGAATATACATTTTATAGAGAATCTAAAAAATAATTGATTTTTGAATTTTAAAAAAAATCGTTGGAGCAAATTTTGAGAAAATCGAAAAAAACTGAAAAAGTGAATCAATAAAGTGCTAGTACTTTTTGGTCGATTTTGTTCAAAAGCTTCGTGTCACGTCCCATGGGGGTGCTAACTTAAATATAAAATTTCAACTTCCTAGCTCTTTTCGTTCTTGAGATATTTTGTTCACAGACACACACACACACACAGACACACAGACAGACCATGTCGCGAAAACCACTTTTTTGGATTCAGGGGACCTCAAAACGTGAAGATCCATCAAAATCTCGACATCGAATTTTTGACATGAATCCAATACTTTCTCTCTATATATATATTACATATATACATAGGTAAGAGAAAGTAAAAATATTTTTTTTGCATTTGTATTAAACATAAAATTCTAGGATCTTCATGTCAATTCCTTAAAAAATTCCCTTTTTGGATGCTCTATTGATAGGCCTATGTAATTTCTCTTTATATTTATATGCTAGATACGAATAAAGTAAATATTCCATATGTTTTTTAATTGCTTTTCATTATTAATTAGGTGGCATATTCAGTACAACAAATGAATTTTTTTTTTTTTTTTTCATAAAAAAACATTCACACTTTTCTCATTCACACTCACATTCACACACACATTCATACAGTCTTTTTCGGCAACTTAGGCCATATAAGACTTTGACGATAACCCGTTGTAGAGAAAATATCTATTGTGGGGTCAGGCATTTCTATTTAAGTCATCTGGTATCCAAATGGCTTAAATAAAATCATCGGACTGCCTGGGTCCGAACCCGCGACGTTTGGTATAGGAGGGAGGCGCTACTTACAACAAATGAATTAGCAACCGTTTGTCATGCTCCTCCAAATTTCACCTAACATCGACCTTAGAACGAATTATTCAAGATGATACATTTTGTCCTTCCTGTCCACTTGCAATAACTCAACGGAATATTTCAAATAAAATTCAAAAAGGGTTTTCCGAAATACTAAAATATACAAAGAATAACAGTTTAAAAAAATATATAAGATGAATTGGTGATTCCTGGAAGATAGGCAACCAAATTGAACAACTTTTTAATGTTATTTGGACCCTGTTACGCATTAGTGTGTCAGGCGCCAGCTACCGAGTTTTGAGAAAACTAACATTAAAGTTTTTTGTTTACATTGGATTATATGTAATTTTTTTTTTTGTCAATTGTGCAAGTAACTTTAAATATAAATTTTTTAGGACATATTTCATAAAAAAAAAAATACTATTAATTATAGCATTTGAAACAATATTCCGCGCTTAACTCAATTTTTAATTTTTTTGGCGCTTGACACACTATTGCATAACAGGGTCCATTTAGGGTACGACCATCATAACGGACCATGCTATTCAGTTATTAATTTCTAACGAAAATAAATTTAAGGAGGGGGAAAGTAGGGGGGTTAGGGCCGATACAACTTTCTGAGGTCTGGGATACCATTTTTCAAATATTTACACTCTAGAGAAGCGTTATTTTAAATTTTATTAAAGTCGAGTGAAAAATAAAAAAAATTAATTTTACTGGGGGGGGAGCGGAATTTTTTTTTTTTAAATGTCGAATTTTAGGGGAGGGAGACTTTTTATTTTTCATTTTAAAGATTTAATTAATATATTTTTCGTAAAGCGAGTTAGATCCTCTTTACCAATGCTTTCCTATGGGAGATTGTAAGCCCCTGATAAGGGGGGTGCCCTGCCCCTAATTTGATATAACCATCCCCGGGAAATTCTCTACCCATTAAAAAAAAACTTAATGAAAATCGGTCCAGTAGTTACGGAGTCTATGCGTTACAAACAGACAGACTCTTTTTATATAATAGGATAGATAATTTAAATTTTTTGTTACATCCAAATTTTTATAATCGATAACTTTTTGGTCAAAGTAAAAAATAAAATAGGAAAAGTATTTGTTTGTTTATTTACTCCCATTGCTTTAGTAAATAAATAATGTGCCTGGATAATTAATAAATAATTCTCTGTGTTTAATTATTCTCTTTTGCGGAAAAAGCGTTGACAAGGGAGCAAGAGGGGACAAAAGGGAGCAAGAGGGGACCAATCCCAAGCCCTTTTGAATTTTTTACTTCCTCTGCTTGTTAGCAAATAACAAAGAGCTTGCCTAACTTCTCCTACTTTGGCTTTCTTCTACGTATTAATGGTTTTTAATAACACTAAATAATAAATAAATAACCCCCCCCTCCTCGTCTCTAATTAACTAGTCGAAATTTGAACGTGTTTTTTTTTTTAACTTCCACATATTCATTACAATAAAGAAACAAAAAGTCAAGAGAACAAAAAGAATCATAAATTATTGAAAAATATTTTTTTTTAGTGAATAAATTAGTAAATAATTTATCATATTTGTTTTTTTGGTTAGAGAAAAAGGAAGGGTTAAATCCACCCATAAAACCACAAAACAGTAATTCAATGAATAATGTTTAAAAATTAAATATAAAAAGCGAGATCTAGTTAAAAGGTATTATTTCGGAATACTATAATTATGTGAGTTTAATTTAAATGTATCAAGTCAACTGGAAATCCAAAAATGCAAGACCACTGCTAATTAGCTAAGTTAATTATAGTATAGATTAACTCCTTATAAATGTTGCAAATGATCTATCTGGTTAATATATTTACTAACTATAGTGTTTAATCGATAACAGGAAGTTAATCAGTTCAATGGAAAAAAAAATTAATAATTATATAGAATAGGTAGAATGTCAATAATTAATAGTCGGCCTCTTTCACGCGTATTGTTCTATTAAATTTTTTTTTTAACGGGAAATTTCTTCAGAGGGGATAAATATACAATATAAGCAGTGCCGAATTAAACAAGTTGGAGGTCCTTAGACAGTCGGAATCTCGGGCCCCCCTCTCCTTCCCCAAAATGTTCAAAATGTCCCCACGGTTCGAGGAAAATCAAAGTTTATATGCATTTTAAAAATTTTCATAGAGCATTTCTCATTGAAAAAAATTATGTGATTTTAAATATGTTTATAAGGGGGATGAGGGGGGTTGAATTTGCCCCCAAGAAAAAAAAATATATATAATATACCCCCCCCCCCCCCCCCCCCCCCCTTTCTTTTAATTTTAACCCCCTACTCCGTTGCGATGCTTGCCACTTTTACCAGGGATCGCGGGATCGCATCCGCAACAAAAATTAATTTCAATTGAATTGGCTACCAACAAATTTAAATAAATAGGGACTGGGACTAAATGGTCTCAGATGCCGAAAAAGAGTTTAAAAAATCAAGTGTTGCGGGGTCCCGAAAAGCGTTAATGAGTAATCCGGCACTGAATACAAGTTCAAAAGTCTTAAAGCTATAGTGTTTAAATACTTTGTAGATTGATCTAAGAATTGGTTTATTTGCTAAATAGAGTAATGGCGGTCCCAGGGTTTGGTTAGGGAGGTGGAGGGGGGGGGGGGATTTTTTGTGTTGGCAACGGGGAGAATCAGTGGCGAATTCAAAGCTGGTGAGAGAAATTACTTTTCAATTAATCAAAGAATCCATTAGCCAACGATGTCAATTAATGATCTAATCCGTTAGTCATTTGGGTTGCCTAGCTTCCAGTAAAATAAAGAATGAAATACCGGAATAATAAGAGAAATTAAAAATGAAATTATAGGCTATTTTTTTCAACAAAAAAGAGTTTTTTATTAAATTCGTTCCTTCAAGAAAAAAATTTTGTTTTTTTAAAAAAAGATTTTCCGCAGAAAAATATCCAAGTTCAGGCCCCCCTCCCCCGAAAAAATTTCTATATACGCCCCTGGTTGTAAGGCGTCAATTACTGTTTTGCATTGGGGCTCCAAAATCCTAAAGCCGACCCTGGGTAGGGGGTATTGAAATGACTTCTCAGTCGGAGAGATTTTGATCATCTAGTACGAATAGTGCTATTATGTGATTAATAAATAATTAAATATTCTAAATTAACGTCCTCAAAATTTAATAATTCAAATGCCTTCATGCTTTATTCTATTATTTAAAAAAAGGTAGTTTAGTATTTAATTTTTATTTATTTATTTATTAATAATTAAAGAAGGAAAAGTTTTGAACCCTCGTTTCCTGTCAGAAAATAAATAAATAAAACTATCAACTTGCAGATGATGGGAAGATATATCAAAATGGAAAAGAAAAATAGATAAGATATGGTGGCTATTCAAATTGATATCTCATCTCGTTGAAGAATTATTTAAAATAAAAAAAAACCGATAAATGACCATTTAGTGCCCTTAAAATTGGAATTTCAAAAATTCGCTTCTTAAATGACGCCTAGGGTACAAAAGGACTCTACATGCCAAATATCAGCTTTATAGATGTTATAGTTTAGGCCCTGCGTTGTCATCATTTAGTCACTCAGTCACATCTCTCTTTATGTATAGAGAGAAGAGATAGAGAAGAGAAGAAGAGAAGAGTTGGGAAAAAATGCATTTTTAGAATGATTTACAGGAAGAGAGGAGAGCCTCTATGGAATAAAAATCTCCATTCAGAAGACGTTTCGATTTTAATTAAATAAATCCATGAACTGATAATGGATTTATTTAATTAAAACCGAAACGTCTTCTGAATGGAGATTTTTATTCCATAGAGGCTCTCCTCTTGGCTCACATCCTCTCTTCCTGTGAATCATTCTAATCGTTGAATAGCCACTTCTCTTATCAAAATGCATTTTTCACAAAAATGGTGAATTGGGGTACTTAGCGGCCGAATTCCAAAAAACAACCCCGAAATTACTTTTAGGGGGGTTCATTTAGGGGGCTTTTAGCGTAGAAAGCATATTGATATCTCATTTCAGTTAAAAGTTGGAAAATCCGAATTTTTTACAAAAATGGTGAATTGGGGTACTTAAGGGCCGAATTTCAAAATACCCTGAAAACATGAAGTCATTTCCAAAACCTGCTAATTGCAATGAATAATTCCAAAACTTGCTAATTACAAAAATCTTTTCCAAAAGTGCCTACCTAGTTGAATATATTTTCCATTGGAATGAATGAAGTTTCAAGGAGTACAGGACCCAGGGATTATCTCCTCTGTTTCTTCCCTGTGTGTTCCCCTGGGGGAGGCGGCACTTTAAAAATATGAGCTCGCTCTCCTCCCCCCTCCTCCGAAAAATTTTATATACGCCCCTGTTATAAGATGCATAATAAATAAATACCAGAATTGAGAAAACCTTTTGATATCATGAAAAAGGGCGATGAATGGAAACCGAAACTTCTATAAGGGATGAAACTCTCATAACAACAACAATTAGAATAGTAAATCGCATATTTTAAATATTCAAATTGAGTTTCAGTATAAAATCAAGATGATCATTTCCATCACTTTTTATATTCATAAACTTCGATGCGTTTTATTATGCAAGTAATAAATTTCTCGCAAAAAATTGTATTCTAATCTATAGTATGATCCTTAACGAATGTATCTAACTATAAAAAGCAAATGAACTTACTAAAATGTAGAAATTGTAGGAATCCTGGGCAGGAGCGACACGGCCCTGTTGTCCAAGTCAAGCCCTCTCTGCAGCACTAAAGGCGAGGATTTGTCTGAACTTGAGTCGAGCAGACAAGCGCATGCAGGTCATAGAAGGTAAAACTAGAAAGAAAAAATGAAAGAGAATTAGGAATATATATATATCAGTATATATCTTTATAGAGGACATTATGGATAGCCCAGGAAAAACACTTAAATCCCCAAATTGGGAGGATAAAAATATATTTGAAAAATCGAGAATTTCCCCAGTAACAAGTATTAGGTATAGAGCTTTTTGTTCTAATTATGCCAAACAGATAATTTAGTAAATATTTTTTTGAATATTTGGCATAATTAGAACAAAAAGCTCTATACCCAAACTCTAAGCATAATACTTGCCACTGGGGAAATTCTCGATTTTTCAAAAATATTTTTAGCCTCCCAAATTGGGGATTTAAGTGTTTTTCCTGGGCTGTCCATAATGTCCTCGATAAGGGTACAAAAAAATTTAGAAAAAGTTAGTCAAACAGAGCGAGTGACATGTTGATTTAAGATCCCAATGTGTGTTTTTTATGTGATTGAGTTAATATTATAGATAAATGGTTATGGTTATGGATAAATCATGGTTAATATGTTGTATTGTGTTTTATTTAAAGTTAAATTAAATATTTATGAGAAAACATCGGGGGACTTAGCGCCTAGGCGGGGGTTTCGCCCCTTGGTCCCCCTCCAGCTGGCTCAGGCCCGCCTGCGGCGGACCCTCGTCTTTTCTTCTTAATTAGTATGTAAAGAAAATTATTCCATTCCAATTCAGTGCCTGCTTGAGGATTTGTTTACATTCATGGAATTCGAGGAGGATCGTGGGCTAATCGGATAAGCTGCGGATTACGAATCTAGAGTTGCTATACAACTCAAATTCAAATCCAAAAATTTTCAAACATTGCCAATGTCTCCTCCGTCTCTCTGTAATTGGAGTTAATCTCTGTTGAGAGATGGGAAAGAAAAATCTTTGTGTGGTTTTATGAAACCGCGATGCAAGTGAAACTTTTTTTTCGGATCGTTGGCGTTTAACTGAAAATTTTCAGAAAATTATTCAATTAAAGGTATTAAAATCGCGTTTTTAATCTTAAATTAATAATTGGAAAATGGGAAATCAATAGACGCATGTTAAAAACTGAGAACAATATTTATTTAGCAATTGAAGATTTGAATAATTTTAAATTATTTTAAAAATTATATTTTATCAATTAAAAAATTGAATAATTAAATCTCACAATTATTTTTTATAATTCGTCATATATATTAAATTTCAACTTTTCTATTTTTGTCGTCACGGCTTGTGACGTCATGGCTTGTAGGGTCACGGCCTTTGACGTCACGGCTTGTAACTCGACATGCTGATAGAAGTGCGAAAAAATTTGAGAGGATCAAATAAAAGTTTCACTTTAAAAAAAAATACACAAATGGAAAGAATACATAAATATGTCTCTAAACATTTCCTATGGAGAAATCGTAACTTTAAAAATTTATAACTCAAAAAGTTATAGGAATTTCGGGATGAAAATAATTTTCCTGGAATCCCTAGAAGGTCCTCTTTAAGAATAAAAAATTTCATTTCAAAATTCGAACGAGAAGTTGCCTAAATAGAGCGTGGCAGACAGATGACGGAAGGACAGACAGACAGAGGGACGGACATTAGCGAATGATATATATAGATTGCATTCATGGAATGTAATTTTTATAAAAATTGCAGTCATGGAATGCTCAGCTATTGTGTATTTTGGATGGGTAAAATTAACGATTTGCAAAATATACGTTGATTGTACTGAGGATGATTTCATATCACTGGGATCGAAATATCTACAAATAAACGGATAATACGCCAAATTATTTATTTCTGGCCAACGGTCCTTAAAACAAAATTGAAAGAACGTTTTTATCCTGATGACAGGTAACTTAACTCTCCGAAGTTGTAAATAAAGAATTTTGTCTGAAAAAGACGTCTTGAATTGATTTTTTAATAAATCCACGGCCTCCCTCAACAATTTCTTATCTGTATTCTGGTATTCACAAAAATAATGGGACACATGTTCTCACCCTAAATTCGCTATTGTATTTTTATATTTTTAAATTCGAACATAAGTAAAGGAAAGAAAAACTAGCTAAACCCATCTTTTTTAATTAACTTATTTTAGATAATCCAAAAGATTTCATTTCAATTTAAAGGTGGAAAGCGAAAGAACAATTTATTATTTTTTTTTCAATAAGACATTTGGAGTAAATCGGAGTGGTTTTTTTTCAGTATGATTTTTTTTCTCTCTTCTCTTATTCTGTAGCTCCAGTTCCAATTCAATAGGCGATCAGTGGGTGGGACGAAAACCGGGTGAGATGGTCCGGAAAGTTTAGCCCTCCCCAAATGGGCCCTCCCCCAACTCATCCTATCCTGTCCTGCAGAAAGCAGCTTCCTTCCTTATCTCGACGTTTCCCGTCGGCTGCCCTCCTTCATACCCACACCATCGAAAAGACACTTGTCATCGGCAATTCGCTCCAGATGACCTCTATCTATCTATATCCCCGATGAATGAAAACTTGGCATTAACACGCTTATGGTCATTACAAGTCGACTGGAAAAAATGAATATCATCCGAGTATAGATAGAAAGGAAGGGAAGTGATTTTAGTTAATCGAGTGAAGTGGATACAAGTCGCTTTAGATTAACATTTTCAGATAATAGCAATCCCTTAATTCGTATTTGGTGTCAAGTTCTTTGTTTGTCATCAAGTGGCTTGTTTAATTCTTGAAATTTTATACCGCCCACTTCAAAGATTTTTATGAATGGAGTTTTTTTTTCAACAACTTTTCTCTCTTATCACAAGGAAATAATAATAAAGGTAGATGTTAGTTTGGAATATTACTAGGTGGATTATTTTAAGACAAACAAAACAAAAAGATAAAAACTTTAAATGAGGAAAATGTTTAAAAGTAGATCAATTCAAGTGTTGAGACCTTCACAAAAATGTGACTGGTTGCACAGCACACAACTTTCTCTTACATCCCGCAATTGAAAGTTGTGTTTTGTGCTTTACACGCCAGATTTTTTTGTTTCGACTTATATTTAATTTCCGCCAAATATTAGAATTCAAGATGTAAAATTTTATAAACATAGAAAAACTATTTCCTTAATTTTCTTATCAAGTACAATAGTAAAGTGTTCTTCAATGAGGGCCAAATGAGAATTAACATTTTAAAGAGCAATCAGCCGGGGGATCCCGGCCACGGAGAAGAGCAACAGTCACCACAATCGTAGCGGTTAAGCAAATGCCAAGCTCGGGATTGGTGACCCCCGAGCAATCAGCGTGTATAACGTCTCCCGGTAGCTATCGATATTATTTTATTTAAATTATTTAAATAAATTATTAATCCCTAAATGTCCTCTATAGTCAAAAAGGATTTAAAAAAGAGCAATCATAATTTTTAGAGCGAATTTTGGAAAAATAGAAAAAAAAAAACTGAAAAACTTCCTCAGTAAAGTACTTTTTGGCCAATTTTGATCAAAAGCTTATTTTCGGGCCTCAAGGAGATGTCTAACTTAAGTACAAAATTCCAGCCTCGTAGCTTATTTTTTTTTTCATGCTTTATTTTGAACATACTACACTCAGACAGACAGAACATATCGCAGGTGTACTTTTTTGGACACATGAGACATCAAAACGTGTATTTCCGTCAAAATCCTCGGATCGTTTTAAACATGAATGCAATATTTGCTCTATATTTAACATAAATAGGTAAGATAAAGTAAAAATACCCAAACTGAGTTGTAATAAGAATGGATTGAGTTCAATAACAGTTATTTTCAAGTAGCCGGAAAGTTTACGGTGTCATTATTAATTATTCCAGATTTTTTTTTTTTAGATGAAATCTTTAATAAATAGCTAGAACAGCTATGATTTTTTTTTCAAATAGTACACTTAACCAGAAATTATAATAGAGAGACTGAACATGAAACAGTTTTGTTGAAGGTCCTTGCGAGGACTTTTGGATAAAAGAAATAAATAAACCATATATGGCCAGATATTTGGAAAAAAAATAACATGACAACTGCTCTGCGTTTTGAAAGCGTGAGTCGAGCACCCGAAACGGAAAACATATTGAATTAAATCCTGTATGCCTACATTAGTTGATAGCCATCGATAATATACAATTTATGTATAATATAAAGTACCGGTACGTTTTTCAAAATAAATAAATAAGTTATAACGTCATCCTAATCAATATGAAGTGATTAAATAAATGATTTTTGAAATACTCTTTAGGAAATTAAAATCCATGAAAAATATTTTTGTAGATATTGAATAAGTTATAATAAGACTTTAGAAAATTCGACTATAAAAAAAAAGTGTAAATAGAATAAAATCAAGCACCCTGCATACATAGGCAGGGGGAATAATTCCATGGGCTAAAATTTTAATAAAATTATTTTCATGATATTTTTTCACTCTTAGATAGCCCTTTAAAAATGGAGTAGACACTTTTCTACTGAGAGCTTCAATATGATATATACTCTATTATAAAATTTTAGCCTTTTTAAAAAATTAATCCATTAAATTAATAAAATAAAGAGTATTAGTCTAATTTGATAAAAATCTTAGTAATAAAAAATAGCATTTAATATCTTAATTCATTTCTAGAAGACAATTAATTATTATCTTAAAGCTTAACAATAGGATAGGCCATTTCTTAGATTTGATAAGAAATCTCAAATTTAGATATTAGGTTATGTAAATTTATGGATATACCCAGTTTTACTTTATTTTTTTTTTTATACAAATTTGGCTTGGACAGTAGAGAAAGAAAAAGTTTCTCCACCATTTGTGAATGTTTTTTTTTTTGTTTCTGTGAACAAAATATCTCAAGAACGAAAAGTGCTAGGGAGTTGAAGTTTTATATTTAAGTTAGGCACTCGCTTTGGACATGACACGAAGCTTTTGGACAAAATCAACCAAGAGTACTAGTACTTTACTGATGTACTTTTTCAGTTTTTTTTCGATTTTCACAAAATTCACTCCTACAATTTTGATTAAAATTCAAAAATCAATTATTTTTTAGGTTCTCTTTAAAATGTATATTCTCATTTTGCCATTGAAATCTTCTGAAGATCACTATGGAGAAATCGTAACTTTAAAAATTAATAACTCAAAAAGTTATAGGAAATTTCGGGATGAAAATAATTTTCCTGTAATCCCTAGAAGGTCCTCTTTAAGAATAAAAAATTTCATTTCAAAATTCGAACGAGAAGTTGCCTAAATAGAGCGTGGCAGACAGATGACGGTCGGACAGACAGACAGACAGAGGGACGGACATTAGTGGATGATATATATAGATTGCATTCATGGAATGGAATTTTTATAAAAATTGCAGTCATGGAATGCTCAGCTATTGTGTCATTTTGGATGGGTAAAATTAACGATTTGCAAAATATCCCTTGATTGTACTGAGGATGATTCCATATCACTGCCATTGAAATCTTCTGGAGATCACTTTACTTTTGTATTTCATAGGAAAGATAGGGGACATGGTTCCTATGCTAATAAAATATAAATATTTTCCCATATTTATAAATTTTACATCTTGAAATTCGAATGTACCGTACTGTCGGAAACTAAATATATGTTGACAAAAAAAACTGGTGTGACAAGCACAGAACACCGTGCGACTAGTCACACCAAATATTTTTTTCTATGCTCTACACATATTAATGATTAATAATATTTAGTCTCATTTTAAAATTTTGCGACCTATGTGTTTCATTTTATTTAAAATTATTTTGGGAAATGTAAAATGCAAATAATTGATTAATATTTTAAAATGATAGCCAAAAAGTTAAAAGTACAGTAGAAGAGATAAGAGTAATGTTGACCTGCTACCTCAAAATAACCTGAACGCGATCTTTTCTTTTTTGTCGAAAATGTCTTATTTTATTTTTGCCCTTGCCCCTTGGCCGAGCTTATGGTTAAGGGTTCACATCCCGTTCCCGTTACAATTAAATTGGATACCAATAAATAGGGACGTGGTCTAATTTATCATAGAGGCTAGTAATTAATTATTTAATATTTTGTAATAAATTAATTTTTGAATTATCTGATAAGTAATCAAAAGAAACAAATAAAAAAAATTAATTATTTGTTTTTCGACTATCATATTAGAGAAATGAGATAATGTCCGCGAGATAAATCAATCTTACTTGATAGTTAATTATAATTCATCAGTCAAAGGTGAAAATAAAAATGAAAATCTTAGTTTGAAAAGATGGGATGAGACTCGTAAACTAAAATAAAAAAAAAAAATAAAAAACGTTGATCAGAGAAGTGGCTGTTCAACTATTAGAATGATAAACAGGGAGAGAAGATGTCAGCCAAAAGGAGGATTTAGGCCTATTTATTTGAGTAAAACCGAAACGTCTTCTCTATTGAGATTTTTATTCGAGGGGTAAAGGGGGTAATTAGCCCCCCCCCCCCAGATTTGAAAAAAAACTTTTTTTCGAAAAAAAATTTATTTTTAATGTAAAATTTTAGAATTTAACACTTAAAAATGTGATTTGTATTTATATTCTGGCAAACAAGTACAAAATGCACCTTTAAATTACTGAATTTTTTTTTTTTTGGAATGGGTGCATAAGGTCAGAAGGCATATAATGATAAGTGGTCACATGCAGCCAGGAAGAAAATAAAAACAAAAGGAGAAGCATAAAAAGGGAAACTCAACTGCAGGAACTGAGAAGATGCCTGTTGAAGTTGGAGCTTGAAAGTCTGAAGAAATTAAAGAAAAAAATTGTGTGCTGTGCGACCAGTCACACCAGATTAACCCCCCAAAACACCTCTGGATCCGCCTTGCCTCTCTTCCTGTCTATCATTCAAAAAAAAAAAAAAAAAAAATCGAATGAGATTTGCATTCAAAAAAAAGAAATCTGGTGGGACTGGTCGCACAGGACATAGCTTTCTCTTATCCTTCGACAATAAAAAGTTGTGTTCTGTGCTTATCCTACCAGATTTTTTGTGTCCTTACTATATTTGAATTTCAGACAGTACAGTACATTCGAATTTCAAAGATGTAAAATTTATAACTGCCATTTGGATACCAAATGGCTTAAATAAATGCCTGGACCCCAAATAAATATATATTATTAAATAACTAAAGAATTATATATATCATGTGTTGGTCCATGAGGTAATTATGAAAAACATATAACCAAGTATTTATTAATTTAAATAAGCGAAAAATGTAGGTACCGCCGGGATTTGCACCACGGATCTTGTCGATTTACGCTCAACACGCCCTACTGTTGGACCACAGTACGCACTCGCTTATTTAAATTATGATAGATCGCTGATTTCAATCTACTAGAGAAACGCCGCTCTAATCAAGCGTTCAGATTTCTCCGCTGCTGAGGCGCGATCTAGATGGACGTTTTGAGAAATTAACTCAATTATGCAATTAATAAATAAAGACATATATCATGTGTTGGTCCATGAGGTAATTATGAAAAACATATAACCAAGTATTTATTAATTTAAATAAGCGAAAAATGTAGGTACCGCCGGGATTTGCACCACGGATCTTGTCGATTTACGCTCAACACGCCCTACTGTTGGACCACAGTACGCACTCGCTTATTTAAATTATGATAGATGTTGAGCGTAAATCGACAAGATCCGTGAATTACCCAAATCCCGGCAGTACCTACGATTTTTCGCTTATTTAAATTAATAAATACTTCGTTATATGTTTTTCATAATTACCTCATGGACCAACACATGATATATATAATTCTTTATTTATTAATTGCATAATTGAGTTAATTTCTCAAAACGTCTCTAGATCGCGCCTCAGCAACGAAATCTGAACGCTTGATTAGAGCAGCGTTTCTCTAATAGACTGAAATCCAGCGATCTATCATAATTTAAATAAGCGAGTGCGTACTGTGGTCCAACAGTAGGGCGTGTTGAGCGTAAATCGACAAGATCCGTGGTGCAATCCCGGCGGTACTACATTTTCGCTTATTTAAAATTAATAAATACTTGGTTATATGTTTTTCATAATTACCTCATGGACCAACACATGATATATATAATTCTTTATTTATTAATTGCATAATTGAGTTAATTTCTCAAAACGTCCATCTAGATCGCGCCTCAGCAGCGGAGAAATCTGAACCTTGATTAGAGCGGCGTTTCTCTAGTAGACTGAAATCAGCGATCTATCATAAAGACTAAATAAGCGAGTGCGTACTGTGTGGTCCAACAGTAGGGCGTGTTGAGCGTAAATCGACAAGATCCGTGGTGCAAATCCCGGCGGTACCTACATTTTCGCTTATTAAATTAATAAATACTTGGTTATATGTTTATTAAATAACGGTTATCTTTAAAGTCCTAAATGGCCTGAAAAGACTGTGTGAATGTGTGTGTGAATGTGAGAGTGAATGAGAAAAAAAGTGAGTGTTTAAAAAAAAAAAAAAAGAGTAAAGTGTGCTTCCGAGAAGATTTCAATGGCAAAATGAGAATATAGCTTACATTTTAAAAGAGCATCTAAAAAATAATGGATATTTGAATTTTTTAATCAAAATCGTTGGAGCCGAATTTTGAGAAAATCAAAAAAAAAGAAACTGAAAAAGTGCATCAGTAAAGTACTAGTACTTTTTGACCGATTTCGTTAAAAAGCTTTATGTCCACGTCCCTAACTTAAATATATAAAAATTTCAGCCTCGTAGCTCTTTTCGTTCATGAGATATTTTGTTCACAGACAGTTACACACACACACACATACAACACACATACTCACAGACAGACAGACAGACAGACAGTTCATGTCACGAAAACCACTTTTTGGATTCAGGGAGAGAAAAAAATATTTTTTATTAATTAAGTTTTCTCATGTGATTATTTCATTGTTTTTATAAAAAAAGATGGAATTCTCTTCTACAACACATGTTGCTATAAAAAGTTTTTCCTAGCCTATTAAAAAAAAACAAAAAAAAAACAATGAAATAATCACAAAACTACACACTTGTGGGGGGGTCCCGGCTTATAAATATTGACTCACACACTGCACCTAAAAAATTAAATTAAAAATTACATTAATAAAATTTAATATCACTAAGCTTAGATATATGAATTCTCAAAATTCACAACACATAAATAAATCCCATTTTCCTGGGTGCCTACAATTAATCAAGAATTATATAATTATTTAAATAATATAATTGAGTGATTCTGTGTGTATTATAAAAAAAAAAAAATAAAATAAAACAATGAAATAATCATATAAGAAAACGCATGTTGCTGCTTTAATATTAACCATAGAAGTTATCATAATTAAGCTTAATATTTATAAATATTCAAAAATCCCATTTTCCTGGGTGCCTACTATTTCATCAACATATAATCATTGAGGATAGATATATAAATTTATATGATGATAAAGTGATTGGTTTAAATTAAAACAATGGGCAGAAAAGTTAAGTTCAAATGAATGTCTTTAATAAAAAAGAACAAATAGGCTATCAAATAAATAATAAAATAAGATTGATAATAAAATAAAAAATATACCTTCAAATTATTTAAAAAAATAGAAGAGAAAGTAAAAGGATTTGGCAGAAAGCTCTCATATGATAAAATCATTGGAAATAAATATTATATTGTGTATTTAGTAATTAAATTATTATGTTATTTTCAATAAATTGCAAGCAAATATTATTTCTGATGAGAGATGAGTGTGATGAGTGATGAGTCTCATTTATAATTTCCCCACATTATAACAATTCACTAGATAAAAAAATTTGTTAATTCAAAAATTTAAGAAAATTGATTAGGTTTCTGTGAAGGTGTGTTGTATGTTTATATCCCTAAATTATATTAAAAATATATACGATCGATAAATCCATGGCATAATAAATCGGGAATTATATAATTTTAAATTTGTACTAATTATTTAAATAATATAATTAAGGAATTCTGTTGTGGATGTATGGAATGAATGTGTCTACGGATGAGTGCTGTCATTTATCAAACAAAAAAAACATTATTAAGCATAATTCATATCTACCAATACTCTTTATTAAAATATTAATTTTTATTTATTTATAAATGCTACTCACACATTTGAGAAGAAAATTTCGATGAGAATATTGAAGGCAAGGGAGAGAACACAACACAAAAAAAATTAAACGTCATAATAACACAAAGACCAATTTCAACTTGACTTAACGAGTATAGAAAAAGAGCAAAGAGTATCTATGAAGGCATAGAGTTTAGAAAAGAGAAAAGAGCTGGCATGAAGACAATAACTTTTGATCAGGATTAATATTAATAAAATTTAATTAAATAATTAAACCACTATTATAATAAATAATAAAAAAAAAATTAAATATAAAAATAAGAAGAGAAAAATATAAAATGTAATTTTTATTGATATATTTTTAATTTTATTAGGACCTTTTCCGGCATCTATGGCCATTTAGACCCCATCTCTATTTAAAATGATTGGTAACCAAGGTTAAAATTTAAACTTACTTCAAGAAGAAAGTTGTGTACTGTGATTGCCACACCATATTTTTTGTGTTGAGATATATTTAGTTTCCGACAGTAGGGTACATTTGAAATCAAGATGTAACAAGGCTTGAAGATGTAAAATTTGCCAGTATGGGAAAATATTTATATTTTTTGTTACCATTTCGCCTATTATATCTTTCTTATGAAGAACAAGAGTAAATTGGTGT
>JAKCPI010025940.1:0-10838 GCA_023213315.1 Euborellia annulipes | reverse complement strand
AAACACATTATATTATAGCAATTGTATTTGAATTGTATTGAATTTCTCTCGTTTCTTATTATTTGTTTTACTTAACTTAAGTTTTTTACGTAAGTCTTTCTTCATAACCAACAGCTCGAAAGAACTTGGTATTCTGATAATCAAGATCAGGTGTCATCACCGAGTGCAATTCGTAAAATTTTTCCTATCGTCCTATATACCTGAAGAATTTTTTTTTTTTTTGTCTTTTTTGAGATCATCAAGCAGTTTAAATTCGCTAATTTTATTTCTTTTTTTTTCTCATCTTCCTCTAAGAGGGGATGCTATAACGAGGACGACATTTTGTTAAATGAGTTTTGAATTTTCAAATACAATCCCAATTCATCGTCGCAACAGAAAAACGTCGCCCAAGTGTGCGAGCTCACAAAACTGTCGCGTCGCCCAAGTGTGCTTTTAGGTTTTAATTGATTATGGGAAAATAATCGATTATTAAAAAAATAATCGATTAAAGCCTAAACCATAATCAAACACCCCTAGCCATGATAGGTCTTTGAACTCATTTTCAGAAAAAATTTTACCCCTCTTCTGGAATAATTAGTGTGGACGCTCATCATTGTGTATTGAAAATTTTTCAATGTAAAAATACAAATAACCACAATGAAATAAAATGTTTGAAGAGTTAAAAATTAAAAAAAAAATTAATTTTTTTTTTTTTAATAAAAAGCACTCACACTCATACACAAAAAAAAGCAATAGGTATATGTAGAGGATTTGAATCTACGGAGACAAAATTGAAATGTATGCATGAGGTAGAACAAAAGGCTGAAGGTGTTTAATTTTAGCAAAGAAAAGTTGAATAGTAGAGTTAATAATAATTATCAAAATGGAAAAAATTTTTTTTCCATTTTTGGTATCCAAATGGCTTAAATAAAAACATCTGCCTGGGATACGAACCCTTGGTATACAAGGCCAACACGCTAACACCTACACCAAGCCCAAGGGCAAATAAATTAATTAAAAAGGTTAATGACCTCTGAAGTTATTTACTAATAAAAGACAAATTTGCTACCATAGAAGAGAAATAAAAAAATCCTAAGAAATTTAATTTGAAGAGATCTGACAAAAAATTTTGCAAAACACAAAAAATCAGTGAAATTTTTTTTCTAGTTTCATTCTTATCTATTTAGACAAAATTTTATTTTATTTTTTTTTTAATATATAGGTCTATCTATTTGATAGTATGCTTCTCTAGAAACAAATTCTAAAAGATTTGTATTCTAAGAATTGTTTGAGATTGATCAATCTAAATTGAGTGAATTGATTAAAAACAAAAAGACAGGTAAAAAACTGGTTTCATTTTTATCTTTTTTTCTCCATTTTTTTTATTCTCAAGTGATTTGAATTTTAAATCAGGATGTTTTAATTTTATTAGAAGAAGATAAATGATTTGCGAATAAACGATTATAAAATCCAAGTACTTACTTTGCACTTTGAAAAGAATAACTTAAAGAAAACAAATATTTCATAAGACTGACATGTTTTAATGAATGAATTGATGAAGAATTTCCATCATCTTTCACAGTGAGGTTTTCGTTTTCACTCACTCAAAGCTCTCATTCAAAAGAGAGAGATAAAATGGATTCCTTTCCGAGTGTTTGTTAAATTAATTATGTGCCATATTTAATCACTTATTAATTATGACTTTAAGCCCAGAAAATACATTACACTCCAGATGACATAATTACAAACTCGAATCTTTATGTAATCGTGATGATAAAAGATTTTATTAAAGCCATCACAGTTAAGAGGACATTAAAGACAATTTTATCTTTTTAGTAATTATGATATTAAATTTTTTTTTTTTTTTAGAGAGAGTCGAAACCATTTTGCTAAACAATTTAATCGTTTTTAATACACTATTAAAATAATTAGGAAATATTAAGTTTAAATGCTTAAAAGGATTTAAGCAATTATACATACAGTATTTATAGATGAACAATTTTTAAGTCTTTTTTTTTAACGTAGCTATTTTTATAAGATTTAAACTTTCGACCGTTGGTTCTCGTTGAAACATTTAAATATACAAATTAAACACTAGGTTATTTGTTTCAAAACTTTTATTAATTGCAGTTGGTACCACTGCCTCTAGTGTATATATATATTATATGCTGTATCTACTTTCATGTATTAGAATGTAATCACTTCTGATGATGACAAGGAATTGTCGAAATACGTATCAAGTGTTAATTTTTTAATTAATAAAACTTTTGAAACAAATAACCTAGTGTTTAATTTGTATATTTAATTTTAATTTAGTAGCTATTTTTATCATATTTGTTGCAGTTGGCACTTATTTTTCAAAAATGTATCTTATCTATGATAGCAAAAAACACCAATCTATTAAAAAAGTTTATTGTGTTGATTTGATTCTGGGTGTCCACAGAATAAAATTCAATTCTAATTCTTAAGGAAAGGAGATCTACTGCCAGGAAGTTTTAAAAAAATGTTTAATTCTCTTAGTCCACGTTTCGGAAGTCAATCGCCTCCTTTTTCGCGACCTGCAGTCAACAAACATTTATTGAAATTAAAAATAATTTATATAAAAAATTTTTTGAAACATCTTCCAACATGATTGCTTACCAAAGGTTGCATTCTTTTTTCGTTTATTTTTCTTAAATTAAAATCTAATTTACAATCTGAGATGCACTCACATAGGACTGTAGAGATATACCTTTACTTTCCCTAATATATCGCCTGCTGAGAATCGTAGTGGCGAAAGTCCGAAAATTCAATGGCCAACTCTTGCATTTGTCAATAAATATAAACCGTTGATATATAAAAATAAAATTTGTTTGTCCCTTATATTTTTGAAGTTAAATCCAGAAAACTCTTTTGAAATTAAAACAGTCTAGTCAACATAAAGAGGATTATTTATTTTTTTTTTTTAATAGAAGCATTTATCAAGTTCCTGAGAGAGTCTAAAAGAAAAGAGGAGATGTGATGGATGCCCATACATCAGGCGTTGTCGAGTCTGTTTCAAATTAAGTGTAATCTTATAAGAAATAAAAGTAAAAAATTGTTAATCTATTTAATATATAAAATTTTTAAATTAAATATGAGTAATTTCACTTGAAATGAGGCATGTCACCAGTGACAGACAGTTTGGTGTTAATAATATTTTTTAATTGAAGATTTTTCTTTTGTCATATGGTAAGTTAGATGCTATTAAAATATAAGTGGATGTGTTATAAATTCGTGTTTGTGAAATCAAATTAAAAAGATGTAATAAAAACATATTAAAAATTTGTGGCCAGAGTCTTATAGTAGAGCCATATGAGGTTATTAGTATTAATACAGTGCAATTAAGTCTAAACTCCAACAAAACCCAAAAAAAAGCTTCCCTCAAATTGTCTCCTCCTCGTAGTAAGGGGTCGTCCACATATTACGTCACGCCATTTTTGACGACCCCTGTCACAGTTAGTCATATACAGTATAAACAAACCCCCCTACAAATATTATGTCACAACTTAGAATTACCCCGCCCCCATAATATCGCACCAGAATCAAGGGCGGATTCTTCCCAATGAATAAAATTTAAAGAATACAAAATATTTTTTATATTTTAAAAAATATTTTTCTCCCTGGCTGTGGCCCTGAATTTAAGAGATAGTTTTTGATACAAAAAAAAATCAAATGAAAAATTAAATTGTAGAACTTCTAAAGGCGATTTAGTTAATGAACTTTTTCCATCATTATAAATAAAAAAAAAAAACTTTTCTTATTTACAAAAAAGTTCATTTAGAGTAATTGAAGTCATGAATTTCAGAACAAGACAAGGTCTCTTCCTGGCTCTCTATCTATGAATATCATTGAAAAGAATGAACCAGAAAACAACAAAAGTTCCAGGCAATATTAACCATTTGTTATTGGCTCCTTGAGTTTGACAATACACATCATTAGAGATTCAAACAAAAGGTGACTCTTGACTACGATGAATAAGGGGAAGCAAAGAGAATGTCTCTTTTCCATGGGATTAATTCCTTTGATCCATTTGATATCAATCAAAAGATCTTTGCGAGCGAGCGAGCAATCAAGAGAGAGGAATTTTGACAATCCAAGGACAGAACATCACCTATAACAAGTCACAAAAAGTTTGGACAGGTCTTAGTCAAGTCACTGCATCAGCACGAGAAAAAAAATATAAACCTGAATATTTTGTTTTTAATTAGCAATTGCCTGCAAAATTTTTTTTTCAATTTACCAAATTTGTTTATTCATTTATTTACAGGTAGAATCATGAAATGATATAAGTCCACTTAATAAATTTCTCACACAATAAATAAAGGATATAAAATCTAGCAAGTAGAAGGCTGGATATATTATTAAAAAGAAAATAAACGTCAAAACTTTTATTTGAAAATCAATTAGAAGGATAAATTCAACTTAATCAAGTTGACAGACAGTTTGTCTTCTGTGTGATTTGTTTATTATTAAATGTACAAAACTATTGAATGAAAGCAAAGTGGAAACAAGGGAAAAAATGACTCTGGGCGTCTCTAATAGAATGCAGCAAAAGACCAGATTCAGATGATCGCCCTCCCAGGAGGGGAAGGGGAGGATTTGTATTTATTTCTTCTCTTAATATATTACTACTATTTATATATTACTTACTGTTAGTTAATTTAAATAAGTCAAATTACTATTTATTTTTAAATTAATATTTTTTTCGGTAAAATAAATTAAAATTAATTATAAATTTCAATATATTTTTAGGTATAAATACTTGATACGTATTTCGATACTCTAATAATAAATTGTATTACTTGAAGATGACACACTATCCCGCCCCTCCCCTTCCGTGATCTAGAGAGTTATGGTTTATTTTACCTACTTTTAATGTTAAAAGCAGCGGTTGCAGTTTAATAAACAAAATCTTTTTGCAATAAGTACTGATAAATTAGAATCAAATTGAAGACAGCTCTGTAAGCAAACAGCTTCTATGCTCCAGGGCACAATTTGAGAATCTCTGTTAGAAGTCAATAACCGTTATTTAAGTCATTTGAAATTCAATTTCATTTTAATTAATTTTATCTTAAAATTTTTCACAGATACTTATATTTAATATATAGCGTAAATTTAGCTTTTATTATTTTTTTCAAAAGGAATTGGGGCGTGTTCTCATTTCGCAACCCATGTTTAAATGGATTTTTTTTTATTTGGGGAGAGACAATTTGAAACCAATGAAATTAACATCTGAGGGAGGAAAACAGTTTTCCATTAATGTTTTGTATAAAAAATCCTTAAGGAAAAAGTAAGCAAAAATTCTTTTTTTGTTTTTTAAAGGCATGAGTCATTCAAGACCAAAAGGTCATGTATTGTTTTATTGTGTGAGCCAATTTTAAAACATCTAATTTATTTTTAAAAAAAATTTTAATTTAAATTATTCCTTTTTTTTTTTTTTTATTTCGCCCATTTAGCCACGCGCCATTGGGCCAAAACGTATACAAAATAAAATTATTCCTCTAAAAAGAGGAAAACTAACTTTTTTATCAACACTTTGGCGTTATTTTCTATTTTTTACATTACTAGAAATTTTGGATTATAAATTATTTCTTTTTTTGTAAAATAGGCCTATTCAAAAAATTTTTTTTTAACATGTGCTCTTCATAATTATTAATAGAATATTGCAATACTGTAAGTATTTGGAGAATATTTTACTAAAGTTAGAGATATTTTGATTTTTCATGTTTTTGCCTTGTTTTAATTTCAAAATATTGTGTCTATAAACTAAATTTCATATTTCTTGCTGATTTAAAGGACTTTAAAAAAGAAATGATAAGCAAACAAACGAAAAGGGGTATTTTTTTTTTTTTTTTTTTTTTTTTAATTTTGTAAAATCTAAAGATTATTTTAACGAATTAAATTTAGTGATTTTCTCTTTAATAATTACAGTAATTTACGATCCCAAAGTTTACTGATTAAATTCAAAGGGTAGTTTTATATCTAACTTCACCAATTGAAAATAACAATATAATAATTTATTGAATAGAAGGGTTAGAAATAAGATAAGCTACATACATTTTTATGAATCCTTTCAAGTGCAAACTAGTATAAACTGATATAAATAGAATTAAATATTGAAATAGGTCTATTTGCCAAATTGAATGCAAATTTATGACCTCTTTTCCCTAACGAACAGATAGGAGGTCATATTAATCTTTTTTCGGCTAAAAGGACAAACCGAGTCTCTACTTGAGGATTAATCTTTTTGTATGGCATCAAGATGAATTTAAATGGAGATTAAAAGAATCGATTTAAGAATAGCAAGGGAAAGATTAGATTTTAACGACTTGTTATAAGAAAATTTCATAAATTATAAATTTTTTATAATAAACAAAATTCTAAAAAAATTAAATTTTTTTTTTTTGCAATTCACTTTAAAGTTATTTATATTTGTTTTATTCTTTTTTTAAATCCATTATTTTCTTAGAAAACTCTATTTTGTATTTAGGGAAATTAATTGTACTAGCAATTGTACAATAAGGGAGATTTTTAACATATGATGAGTAATATTTATAAATTGAAACCTCTAAAATAATACCCTAAAATGATTTCATTATAA
Organism: Euborellia annulipes; assembly: GCA_023213315.1. NCBI lineage: Eukaryota > Metazoa > Arthropoda > Insecta > Dermaptera > Anisolabididae > Euborellia > Euborellia annulipes. The sequence goes on along the minus strand of JAKCPI010025940.1, from coordinate 4,237 downwards.
TCTGAACGAGTAACTTCATAAAATTAAAATTAAAAATCTGGTGTGACAAGCACAGAACACAACTTTCGATTACCGAAGGTAAGAGATTCAGGGGACCTCAAAACGTGAAGATCCATCAAAATCTCGACATCGAATTTTTGACATGAATCCAATACTTTCTCTCTATATATATATATTACATATATACATAGGTAAGAGAAAGTAATAAGTTCCCGTATGGCCAGACTCTGATAAATAGGGACTTGAAATTATATTCTTAATAGTAAAGAAAGATATTTATTATAAAAGAATGAAGTTAAATGAAAATTTTACGAGATCTCTGCGTTTAATAAAAAATGTATTCTTAAAGACTAAAATTACGATTGTTCAAAGTCTATTTCTCATGAGATAATTAATTAAATATTGTGTTATTTAATTTATTTATAAGCGCTTTTGTTAAGTGAAAAGAGTTAGATTGCACTGATAATTTGTGAGATCACAACAGGGAGAAAGGGGTGTTTCACTTATCTGTGTGTTTACGGCGAATTGGTGGTTGGTCTCTCTGAAAGAAGAACACCTTGGACATCAACGACCAGGTAGGGTTTGTCTCCTGTTCCGGAACGAGTCGATATTGCCTTCAGAGATGTATTGTTACAGGCAGGGATGGCTTCGATGGATCATGGAACCCCATCAGAAGAATAGATTTGAAAAGATGTAGAGTACAGAAGCCGGAACAATCATCAATTTAGCAGCTAGCTGGTGTCTTATGCATACACATTCACGTCTCAGTTGTGTCTGCCCGTCTCCCTCCGGGACGCCAGACCACGCTCGCCTCGCGACATTCCACCCCTCCTTGTTTCAAGGGAGTAGGGGTAAATTTTTGTTGTTGTTTCTCGTAATTAACAACTTGATTAAACAGAAAACTTCGCAAGTATGTTGATATAAAATTATACACTGAAAAAAAACCGACCTTGTAAATTTAAAGTGAAATCCCTTTAAAAATTTTCAACAAACCTTCCCATAAAATTAACAAATTTTCCTTTCATTTTTACAAGAAATCGCCTCAAGTTCTATATGACAAACTCATACCGTAAAAATGAAAAAATTTCCTTTTATTTTTACAGGAAATTTCATCGAGTTCTAATTCAAAAAGAAATCCTGTAAAATTGACAAGGTTTCCTTTAAATTTGACAGTAAAAACCTTTAAATTCTTATTTTACCTGAGAAAAAGGCAACTCCCTCCATACCTACCTACCTACCCATTGCTTCCTCTCTAACTCAAAGCTCGTCATTCTCTCTTAGCAGACAGTATGACTAGCTTGAGTTGACTAGACTACATTTCTTTTCCAGATTCATTCTTTGAATATTTGAAATCCGAGTTGATATCTTCTATCATATATACTTTTTTAATTTTGAAAAATATTTGTACTTTTTTTTTTTATTCACGGCACGTCTAACAAAATTTTCTTTGTGTCCTGTTTTTTTATTACATATTATGGCAAAAAACCAAGGTACGTCTACAAAATATATTATGATTTTCTTTTAATATATTATTTATAATAAATTTTGTGCTTGACTTGCAGGACTTCAATGAAGACTATTTAAAATTATATCACATTCTAATTGAGTGGGATTTAGAAGGTCTGTTTCATACATTAAAAGGTAAATATAATGTTATAAACCAAAATGTAAAATGTTTCAAAATATTATCTAGTGTTTATACAATTTATTTTTTTTGAATAAAAAACTCTTGCATACGTTTTAGGCTTTCGGCCATTGACATTAGTGGGAAAAGGGTTCTTTCAGATAAAATTCCTTATTTTCAAGTGACAAAAGAACCGAATACAATACCTTAGCCCAAGAGGGCTTCTCGCTCTCTTGGTCAGGCCGACCTCAACAAGTTAAAAATTTAGAATATAAACAAATTTTGGTAGAATTAAAAAACAAACTTTTTTTTTTTTCAGAATACAAAATCGAAGATTCAGCATCTACAAATGAACAATTCATCCTATGGTTCTGAAAATGACATTTCTATTTTTTTTTTCATATTATCTAAAAATAAATACATATTTTTGATATTTTAATATGTTTCAAAACTTATTAATAGGCCTATTTATAAAATAAGACATCTTGATAATTCATTTCAAAAGTATTTATTTATATAAGTTTGGTGTACATTACAACTGAATTGTAATTTTTTTGTAATTAACTCGTAAAATAAAAAAACATTTTTTTTGTTATAATTTTGTAAATTTGATTTTTTTACATAATTTCCTTTATACAAAGAATCCTTTTAAAATTATAAGAAATCCTGTCAAATTGTTTTTGACAAAAAAATCATTGTAACTTGAGTTTATTTCAATCTGCCACAGCTCGTCGGAACACAGGATTTTGGCGTGTTGATTATTTAAAAAATTTTTTAATTATTTTTTAAATATATGTTTGATTTTTCTCATGTCATTCGTAAAACAATAATGCATATCTTTGACCTGAGAAAAATTAAAAATATATTTAAAATAAATAATTAAGAAATCTCTTAAATTAATCAACACGCCAAAAACCTGTGTTCCGTCGAGTGTAGGTAGCTGTAGCAGATTGAAATAAATTCAATTTAAAATTAAGTGAAAAATCATTTTAAAATTACAAGAAATCCAGTAAATTTAGTTTTGACAAAATATCCTTTAAAAATTACAGGAAATCCTGTCAATTTGGTTTCAACAAAATTCCCTTTAAAATTTACAGGAAATCCTGTCAATTTCGTTTCAACAAAAATTCCTTTAAAATTTACGGTAAATACGGTCAACTTCGTTTTAACAAAATTTCCTTTTAAATTTAAAGGAAATCTTGTCAGTTTTTTCAACAGGAAAACCTTTTGAAATTATAAGATGCACCTTCAATTTCGTTTTAACAAGGTATCCCATTGAATTGACGAGAAACCCCATTGACGCATTTTCATTACGGTTTCGGAATGAATTGAAGGGATTTCCATTGAATTTACAAGGTTTTTTTTTTCAGTGTAGATAGAATGTTATGTTCCTTCTTAATTTTCTGTACAATTGTCTTTTTCAGGTGTTTCTTCATTAATTCCCGAAAAAGAAGGGGAAAGCAGTTCTCCCACCACAGCCTTTCACACACACACACACACACACAGATCTGTTCGCCGGGTGAAGGGGGGGAAAGGGGGAAAACGTTCAAACTACTATATTCTTCACTTTTAATTATTTTATATCTAGTAATAAATATTACATTGTATACTAAAATAAAAGTTTTATCTTTTCCAAAAATATTGGCTTTAATTTTTGATACAAATGTAAAACCGAATAAAATAAGATAATTATAATTAAATGCACCTCATAGGCGTAGCCAGAAATTTTTGATGGGGGGGGGGGGGGCGTTTAGGATTATTTCTCCTCCCCCCCCCCCGACTAATAGGGCAGTATAGGGCGTCTAATGAAATGTATGACTAGCCACTTACCCCACCTTCGCTTCGCCCCCCTGGACCCCCCTCGAGGTGGCTCGGGCCCGCCCTTTCTTAATTAAGTGCCGCAATTTTTCAATCAACTCGTATCAGGCAATAAATAATGCAAATCTCTTAATTTTATATATATGGGCGTAAAATACCGGGGTGTCCCTCTATCTGTTTCGCTTGACCAGACTCCTATCTCACACCTCTCACACCTCTTTAAGAAAAAAAATAAAAAATTTATTTATATAATAATTTTTATTATTTTTCATTTGCGAGATTTAATGCGGCTTTAATTTTTTATAAAGCATAACAAAAATCAATTCTTTTCAATGGGAAAATTCTGAATTTTCTCGAATTTTTTGCGTTTTATTTAATTTTTTTTTTTTAAGCTAGAGAAAATTATTATATTTTACTTTCTCTTACCCTATATATGAAATATATAGAGAAAAAAAGTATTTTGTATTATAGAGCTTAAATATCTAGTCATGGCTTGGGTCCAATGGGGGGTTTGAACCCCCAAACCCCCCCCGAGGCTACGCCTATGATGCACCTAATACCATTGCAAACGTTAGAGATGATTAAATTTTTTTTTAAAAAAAGCACATTTACAATAAGGCATTTTAAACTTTTTTTTCCCCAGTATGTAAATTTAAATAAAATATATATTACCGTATATTGTGTGAAAAAGAGAGCGCTTTTAAATAGATTTTCATCATAATCATGATTTAAATGCTTCGTGGACGTAAGAATTTAAATCAAATTAATTCAAACGTATAAGCCTTTAAATTATTT
>JAKCPI010025939.1:0-10906 GCA_023213315.1 Euborellia annulipes | reverse complement strand
GGATTAAGGGGGGAGGATGGTAGCCAGGAATTTCGTTGGGAGAGGGTGTGGGGACAACTGAGTTTAAAGCTTTTACTTTTCCTTACCTATATGTTAGTACTTTACTTTTTCAGTTTTTTTTTTCGATTTTCTCAAAATTTGAATAAAATTATTAATTCAATTTTTAGATGCTCTTTAAAACGTATATTCTCATTTTGACCTTAAAATCTTTTGAAATTCACTTTTACTTTGTACTTCATAGGAAAGATAGAAGAAATGGTTACCATGGTAACAAAATATAAATTTTTCCCCATGTTTCTAAATTTTACATCTTGCGTTTTAATATATCGGCAGAAACTAAATATAAGTCGGCACAAAAAATCTGGTGTGACAATACCTTTTGGTAAAAGAAAGTTGTGTGCTGTGCGACCAGTCACAACAGATTTTTAAATTTTCTCAAATGGTTTTTATTATAAATTCAATTTAAAATTTTTGAAATTTATCAAAGATATTGTTTGATTATTACTTTCTCTTACCTAGGTATATATGCAATATATATATAGAGAGAAAGTATTGGATTCATGTCAAAAATTCGATGTCGAGATTTTGATGGATCTTCACGTTTTGAGGTCCCCTGAATCCAAAAAAAGTGGTTTTCGCGACATGGTCTGTCTGTGGGTGGGTGGGTGTGTGGGTGTGTGTTCAATTTTAAGGATGAAGGAATTGAGCTACGAGGTTGAAATTTTATATTTAAGTTAAACACCCCCCGGGACCGGAAAAATAAGCTTTTAATCAAAATCGGCCAAAGATTACTAGTACTTTACTGATGCACTTTTTCAGTTTTTTTCAATTTTCTCAAAATTTGCTCCAACGATTTTTTTTTTTAAATTCAAAAATCAATTATTTTTTAGATGCTCTTTAAAATGTATATTCTCATTTTGCGATTGAAATCTTCTGAAGACCACTTTACTCTTGTACTTCATAGAAAAGATAGGAGAAATGGTTGCCATGGTAACAAAATATAAATATTTTCCCATACTTATAAATTTTACATCTGAATTCATATGTTCCGTACTGTCGGGAACTAAATATATGTCGACACAAAAAATCTGGTGTGACAAGCACAGAACACAACTTTCGATTACCGAAGGTAAGAGAAAGTTGTGTGCTGTGCGCCAGTCACACCAGATTTTTTTTTCACATTTTTTCATTTTTGGAGAAAGAGACACCCTGAACTTGCCTCAGATACAGTCGGCGTCACAAGTGCCTGATGTGATCGAGTCGATGTGCGCAGCCTTGACCTTTTTTTTTTTTAAACACTCACACTTTTTTCTCGCTCACACTCACATACACATTCACACAGTCTTTTCGGCAACTCAGGCCATATAAGACTTTTTCGATATCCGTTATTGATTAATATACATATTTGGGGTCCAGGCATTCTTATTTAAGCCATTTGGTATCCAAATAAAATCATCGGACTGCCTGGAGTTCGAACCCGCGACTTTTGGTTTACGAGGCTAGCACGCTAACCCCTACACCAAGCCCCGAGGGCGCCTTGACCTTATTCAACCAAACCAACATTTTTAAAATAAATAAATCATCTTTTTTTTAATGCAACTGAAAGGGAAAAACTATTTTTAAGACAACACTTCCTAAGTCTAAGCATTTTGGTAGCCTAAACTCAAGGCTCCACTCTAGAGCACATCAGGCATTTGTGGTGGCGAATGTTTCCATCCAATTCTAAAGCAGCACCAGAGGATCAACCCTGATTTCAAAATTTTAACTAAAAATTAAAATGTTTTTCAAATACGAAAAATTCGCTTCCCTTAGTTTTCTCACTGTATTATAATATTTAGAAAGCTTGATATAATTTTATTTATCACCTGATGAGTAACCCATTTGTGTATGTATGATTATAAACATAACTCAGCCTAATTTATTGAAATTTATTAGATGGAAAATTTACCAAAGCCATAAACATTTCTCAGGTTATTCAATTAATACAAGACATTTAGCTTATAAATATCAACTTTTGATAAATGTTTTCGTTTTTGTCTTCTCTTTAGAACATTAATTATTCCCTTATCTCTCTTTTTTTTATTAAGAGAAAAAAATGACACGAATCAATTATTCATGATTAGAAATGAATATTTAACAGGACAAATCAGAAATAGTTTATATAACATTGTTTTTATTATTATCTCATTGCAAAAATCATTTATTATTATTATTAAAGTAGTCCTATGAGTTGTTTAAAAACAATTCGTATCCATTAGAATGTACAGGGTGTGACGCGGGAACTTCCTTATTTTTAAAAAATCTGGTGTGACTGGCGCACAGCACACAACTTTCTCTTACCCTTCGGTAAGAGAAAGTTGCGCACTGTGCTGGTCACACCAGATTTTTTTGTGTCGAGATATATTTAGTTTCCGATAGCACCTTAGTTTCAAACTTGCATTTTAAATGTTGACTGCTTGAAATAAACTATGGTTATTTTTCAAAATTTTAATCTCATATTTGGACATTTTATACACAATATAGAATCGTAAATAAATACAAAATTTCATAAGAATTGGAAAAAAAATTTTAAATGCCTAAAAAGTTCTAAAGGGGACCCCCCTTTTGAATCGAAATTAACATACAAATCCCTATAGGAAATTAACATTGTTCCTATGCGAAGATAAGGTGGAAAGGAAATTTAAAAAGAGTAGAGAGAGACGATAATGTTTGCAAGTGAGAGAGAGACATATATGTTTTCTTTGAAACAATTAAAGACACAAATAAATTTAAAAAAAATGGGAATTTAAATAATAATTGATTTTTAATCTAATAAAAAGAAAAAGATTTAAATTCCGTTACCATGGCAACCATTTCTATCTTTCCTATGAAGAACAAGAGTAAAGTGGTCTTCAGAAGATTTCAACGGCAAAATGAGAATATACATTTTAAAGAGCATCTAAAAAATAATTGATTTTTGAATTTTAAAAAAATCCTTGGAGGGAATTTTGAGAAAATCGAAAAAAACTGAAAAAGTACATCAGTAAAGTACTAGTACTTTTTGGCCGATTTTGTTCAAAAGCTTATTTTGAGCGTGTGGGAAGGTACCTAAGTTAAATATAAAATTTCAGCCTCATAGCTCAATTCCTTCATGCTAAAAATCTGTCCACACATACAGACACACGCACGCACACACACACACACACACACATACATACACACAGACCAATTTGCGGGACCCACTTTTTTGGACTCAGGGGACCTCAAAACATGTATATCCATCAAAATCTCGACATCGAATTTTTGACATGATCGCAATACTTTCTCTCCTATATATTTCATATATAGGCTAAGAGAAAGTAAAAATGATTAAACCAAAAGTATTGGAGATTTCATTTTAATTTTTTTTTTTTTACATAACGGTACATTTAAATTTTTTTTTTCATTGCTTTTTGAAAATGATATCTTGAAGGGGGTGACCCTTCTGCTCAAAACATTGGGAGAGTTTAGGGCCACTTTGCCCAGCATTTCCGTGTCGGTCTTGGCGATAGCATCACGAATATTGTTCTTTAGCTGATCCAGAGTTTTCAGAGGGTTGGTATACCCCAAGAAAATAAATAAATCACAGGGTGATAAATCTGGCCTCTCTAAATCATTCAGCATTTTAGTTTTGAGAGTGGCCAGCGCGCTCGCCAGATTTATCACCCTGTGATTTATTTTATGGATATATCTCATATCCTTGTTGTATACCAATCATCTGAAAACTCTGCATCAGCTATCGCCAAGATCGACACAGAAATGCTGGCCAAATTGGTCTAAAACTTCAGATTTTGACTCTTCCAATTTTTTGAGCAGAAGGGCGACTTCAAGATATCATTTTCAAAAAGCAATGAAAAAATATAAATGTATCACTATGGATAAAAAAAATTAAAATATCTCCAATACTTTTGTTTTATCATTGTTTAAAATAAGGAAGTTCCCGCGGCGCACCCTGTAAATGTTAAAATTAAATTGACCCCTTTCATCCAAGTAAAAAATTGTATATTTCTCTTTGATCTGTATTTACCTTTTAATCGTTTTTATCTATAGGGGCTAGGAGGAGGGGGAGGGGGGAGTTGAGAAGTCATATTCCTTTTTTCGAGCTAAATTTCCAATTTATTTTCATTAAAATATAATATAATAAAGAGGATATAATTAAAATACACTTGTTGCTTTATAAAAAAAAACAAAAAAATATTTCTAGAATCTGTCTAAATGGGGAAATACGAGATCTAAAAGTAACTTTGATTTAAAATTTGATGAATTTTGTGTCAAGAAAGAAAACACTTGTTTCTTTATTACCAGTATATCTTTCAAATTTGATATCCTGTTCGGTTCCGGTTAACAAAGTTCAGTTCGGTTCGAATATTTTGTTTTGGAACTTATAGATTTAAAATCTGACTCAAAGTAATCTTTAGATCGTGTCGATGAATTATTACAAGGAGCATATCTTGATCCTTTTATCTTCTTCATCTCTCACTCCTCTCTTCCTATTCGTCCTTCATAAGCACTATCCAACCTTATATTTCAACGAAATCAGGCTCGTGGCCTAGAATTATATTTTTCAACAGAAAATACAAAAAAATGATTTTCGAAAAAAAAAGGGGAGTTGGACACTTTTCTACTGAGAACGTCGATCTATATATACTGTTATATATACAGAATTTTTTTGCTTATTATTAACCATTGACCAATCGTCAGGTCAGTCGTTTTTTTTGTAGGTTCTGTTCTTCCTCAAAAACTGTCCACCTTTTGAAAATGAACACTTTCCATATGAAAATTTAGTTAGTCTTGTCAAATTTACGTTGCTCTACCCTGGAACTAATGCAGCAGTTAAGAGTTTTCTCAATCAGGGGCGGATTAAAGGGGGGGGGGCGAGGAGGGCGATCGCCCCCCCCCCCGAGAAGAAATTCACAATGTTATAAAAACTAGTAATCTAAAGAAATTATGATTTCCGAGCTTTAATTTCAATTGAATTTGTTACCATTCAATTTAAATAAATAGGAAAGGGGTCTAAATGGCCATAGATGCCCACAAAGTCCTTAAATAAAAAAAATAAAAAAAACCGCCCCCCCCCGACAAAATTGCATTAATCCGCCACTGTTCTCAATTGGTAATAATATTTGGACAAGTGAGAAAACAAGATTGAATATTGATACTCTAGTTGCAGAACTTAAAACTTAACCCTATAAAATTCAATCAGTAAATTATCCGTCAAATATTAAAATTGATATTTTCTCTTTCGTCTCCTTGTAATTTACAATATTTTAGAATGAATACACTTATTTAAAGAAAACTCTATTTGAATGTTCTATTCAAATATTATTGTTAATATTAATAGTTCTATTAATTAATTGGACCCTGTTATGCAATGGTGTGTCAAAGACCAAAAAAAATTCAAAAATGAGTTAAGCACGGAATATTGTTTCAAATGCTTTAATTAATAGTATTTTTTATGAAATATGTCCTAAAAAAATTTATATTTAATGTTACTTGCACAATTCACAAGAAAAATTATATATAATCCAATGTAAACAAAAAACTTTATTGTTGATTTTCTCAAAACTCGATGTTTGGTCTTTGACACACCATTGCATAACAGGGTCCAATTATTCTATGGTTATCAAATCTAACGTTATTGTTAAAGCATTTTCATAAAAAGCGAGTAATTTGTAAAATAAGTAGATTGCTTTTTGAGGTTGTGGCTGTTATGCGATTATAATTGAGGAATGGAGATATCAGCCTGATTAATCCAGGTTCAATAAAACTCCCAGAATAAGACGTTTCGGCCTGAAACTGAAGATAAACAAATAATTTCAGGCCGAAAAGTCTTATTCTGGGAGTTTTATTGAACCTGGATCATTTCAATCTGGCTGATATCTCCATTCCTCCATTATAAATAAGTAGATTGAGAGAAAGAGAGTCACAAGCCACAAAATAGAGGTTATGCATATTAAAATATGTCTATACTCTTTCAATATTGTAATCAGACCTAGAACTGGTACTTATTGAGTGGCAAGAATCATAATGGAATTTTAATACATCTCAACACAAAAAAATCTGGTGTGACCAGCACAGAACAGTCATACCTTGTTTCAATATAAATCCTGTCTTTAATGAATAGAAACCGTGTTGCCTATTTTTAAACTTAAATATATAGGTATAATTTGACTTAAACAAACAAATGTTTTGCTTAAAGTTAATAAAAAGGCCACCAGTAAGGTTCTTTCATAAACATCATAATTAGTTTACACATGTTAATTATTTTTTTAAAAACCAGTATGAGAGCTGCTTTATTTTCTCTTAAAAATAAATTTTCTCTTTACAACATGCTTAGCTACAAAAAATAAATTAATCTTTATATCAAACAATTATTTTTCCTTATAATATTTATTCTCTACCTCTATAAAGTTTGATTAATAATTCATTTCAACATTATATGATCGAGGTGACCCTTAAATTAATTTTATAATTAAATCAATATTCATGTCTTTTAATTATAGAGAGGTTAAAATAATATGAAACTCTCATTATTAACTTTGAATGATTTGAAATTTTTCGATAGGATTGATTTACCATCCATAAATAGAAAAGTTTAGTATTCGGCTGGCTATCAAAAATTTTTACCCACAAAAAAATCATAATCACTAAAAGAAATAAAATAACTTTGAATAATTTCCCATTAATGATTTTTTTTTAAATTCATTTAAGGACTTTTTCGGCATCGTAGGCCATTTAGGCCCTATCCCTATTTATTACAATTGATTGGTATCCAATTCAAATGAAATAAATTTTGTCGCCTGGGAGGGGATTCGAACCCGCGACCCTTGGTACAATAGACCAGCACGCTAACCATAACACCAAGGCCCGAAGGCATTAATGATATTTAAAAATTTTTATTTTAATAAAAGTTTTTTCTTTTTAAGGCGGTGTGGTGTGATTTTATAGTGGATGGTGTATAATAATACAAAAATCTGCTGTGACTGGTCGCACTGCACACATTCTCTTACTTTCAATAATTGAGAGTTCTGAGCTAGCACATCAGTTTTATGTCCACACATATATTTATATTCCGCCGATATATTAGAATTCAAGATTTAAAATTTATAATCATAGAAAAATATTTTAAATTTTGATGGTAACCGTTTCTTCTATGTTTCCAATTAAGTACAAGAGTAAAAGTTGTGCTTCAAAAGATTTCAAGGACAAACTGAGAATATACATTTTAATGAGCATCTAAAAAATAATTGATTTATGAATTTTAAATAAAATCTTTCGAGCAAATTTTAAGAAAATCAATAAAAAAAAAAAAAAAAAAACTGAAAAAGTAAATCAGTACCAGTAAAGTACTTGTACTTTTGTTCAAAAAGCTGTGTTACGTCTCAGGGGGGGGGGAGGTATCTATATAACAAATTTAAAATTTCAACCTTCTCAATTCCTTCGTGCTTTAAATTCAACACAGACAAACCATTTTGCGGGACCCACCTTTTTAGACCTCAAAACATGTATTTCATCAAAATTTCGACATTCAATTTCTGACATGAATCCAATACTTTCTATATTGATATATGTATATTGACCTATATATAATACCAAAGTATAGCTTATCTATTGCTGTCTATATTTATTATTTCCTCTTCGCCTTGATTAAAGATAACCAATTAAACGGATCATCGTTACGGTTGCCTACTTTTCAGGGGTTTTCTAATATTTTTTATTTTCTCTTTCTCTTTCTCCAAGGGGGCCGCGACTTCAAAAAGTTTAAGAAGCACTAGTTTAAATTATAATTCACTTATAATATAGAATGAGGGACAATTATCAAATTATCTCATATTTTAGAGAAATAATATTCAAATAAAAAGTTTTTTCTCTTCTTAATTTTCAACAACTTTTTGAATGTATTACGTCTATTTGATGTGTCATAAACATCATTTAAATATGTATTCTACTGATTTTTTTCTTACTATTTTGAATATAAAATTTTATATGAAACAAAAACAAAATAATGCTTTTGTTTCCTTTAAAATATCATATAATTTAGTTGCTCGTTCGGCTCAATGCGGACAACTTTTATATCACATATGCAAATAGAATTTGTTAAAATGTCTGTAGTTCATCTTTTCATGTCTTTTATATAAATAATATAATATGAAAATTGTCTTTATTGCCACTTGTCAAGATTAGAATAGCGTTGTGATATTCTTTGTTTCTTTCTTTTTTTTTTATAAAATATATAAAATATAAACATAGAAATATAAAAAAAAACTGATTTCCCTTAATTAAAATATTAATCAAAAATAATTTAAAGTGAAATAATCACAAATTCCCAACGAGTAGATAGAAGCTCCCGAGGGATCAATGGAATTTTAAAAGGGGTCAATGAAACCAGTTAGTGTTCGTCTGCAGGTCGATGAGAAAGGCTAAAACTTTTTCGGTAGCCTAATTTTCAAATTATTTCATATGACAGGTAATCCCGGAGGAAGGGGCAAATGGGCATTAGCATCCCCAACTGGGTTTAATAATATAGCAGATATTGTATTATAGAAAATAAAATTCCTTTTACACATCAAAATTATTTTTTAGTGAAAGAGGAAGAAATAAGGACGTCATTGCAACTGATTTGTTTATCTTAATTAAATTAACTGATAACTGTCGGCTCTAGTTGTAACATTTTTTAATTAGGTTAATTAAAACAAAAAAAACAAACAATATATTGTTTATTGGAAAAAAATCTGGTGTGACTGGCGCACAGCACACAACTTTCTCTTACCTTCGGTAATCGAAAGTTGTGTTCTGTGCTTGTCACACAAGATTTTTTGTGTCGACATGTATTTAGTTTCCGACAGTACAGTATATTCGATTTTCAAGATGTAAAATTTATAAGTATAGCGAAATATTTATATTTTGTTACCATGGCAACCATTTCTCCTATCTTTTCTATGGAGTACAAGAGTAAAGTGATCTTCGGAAGATTTCAATGACAAAATGAGAATATACATTTTATTGAGAATCTAAAAAATAATTGATTTTTGAATTAAAAAAAAAATCGTTGGAGTAAATTTAGAGAAAATCGAAAAAAACTGAAAAAGTGCATCAGTAAAGTACTAGTACTCTTTGGTCGATTTTGTTCAAAAGCTTCGTGTCACGTCCCATGGGGGTGCCTAACTTAAATATAAAATTTCAACCTCCTAGCTCTTTTCGTTCTTGAGATATTTTGTTCACAGACAGACAGACAGACAGACACACACACAGACAGACCATGTCGCGAAAACCACTTTTTTGGATTCAGGGGACCTCAAAACGTGAAGATCCATCAAAATCTCGACATCGAATTTTTGACATGAAACCAATACTTTCTCTCTCTATATATATTAACTTATATATAGAGGTAAGAGAAAGTAAAAAATATACAGGGTATTTCAAAAGCAGCTTGGAATAATGAAATTCTGTTATCAAACTTTGAAAAATATGAAGAAATTAAATAGCAATATCGGGATGCAGTCACCTTTAATTATGAAAATTAAAAGACAATTTTAATTAAGAAAAATTACAAATATATGTTTAAATTGTTTTCCATTTTCATTGATATTGTTTTCATACATTTATCTATTTATTTTTTTATGTTCGTTTTTCAATTCTTTGCCACCAATTGGAACCCTTAATATTTTTGATTTTTCAAATATCAAAAAAAAAAAAAAAGAAAAATTCTCATATAAAGCTCCATATTTTACCGAAAGTAAAAGAAAGTTGTGTGCTGTGCGACCAGTCACAACAGATTTTTACTTTTTATAATATAAATTTTATTAAGGTGCGCGTCTCGAAAAACGGTTAGAACACTATTGACTACCGAGTTACTCGAGGCGGCAAGAGATGGCGTTAGTTTTTCCCATAGGAATACAAGGGATTTATTCCATTTCATTTTAAAGTTTCCAGCTAATTAACTAAGGGTAGAAAATTAATTATTTTTTAACACAAAGATTAGTAATTTAATTATCTATAAGATATAGAGCGGATTTTTTAAAAATATCTTTTATTTAATGCGATTAATCTAAAAAAAATTTTACTTTTTCGAAAATCAAAAAAAAGGGCTTCTATAAGTTGTAGATAGATATTTTAAATAGCTTTAATTTAAAAAAAAATTGAGGTTGATAGCTTCAAAATTGTGGCCGCTGGAATGTCCCAAAAATTAGCACCCCGAAACGCGCATCTTAATACATACGTATATTCATCCGTTTTCACAAATTTCTCAAAAATTTATTTATTTATTATTTTTTTATTGTAGTAAATTTACTGAGGAAACCAAATATGTAATGAGATTTGATGTGTCAAATAAAAAAAAAAATTTTGTTCTACATGAAAGTATTTTTTTAAGACTAAAACTGATATTTTTTTTAAAAAAGCGCATGTTTTATATGTTAATTTTTTTTATTTTTGAAATTCCTATCGGGATCCCCAGTTTATTTACCCGAGGTGCTTACGTGTACGAAGACACACACCTCAAACCCAACCGGCCTCTGGCCGTAGCCATCTACCGGCACCCCGTGAAGTTACATCATTTCCTATCTCCAACTCCTCCTCCTGCTTTCGTCTCTAGCTAGTGAACGAATCCTTATTTCTGGTTCCAACCGGCTCCTTATATCCAACCTCTTCTATGCTACGGAGGATGTCCTGGTTTGAGGAGGGGCTCCCTCAGCACCGGCGTGCAGCCTACTCCTTTCGAAGAATGCATCACTGAGAGGGAACCTTCTTTACGTCCCTTCCACAGGACGGGGATGTCACAGCAACTCCCTCTCCTCGTAGAGTTGCCTGAGGGCTATTGTGGTAAGATCCTATATTCCAATCCAGGCTTGCTTGAGGATTTGTTTACATTAAATAAATATTTTTATTT